>JAXCGZ010020953.1:57500-70000 GCA_037179515.1 Halocaridina rubra | reverse complement strand
ATTTATATATATTTGTGTGTGTGTATGTATGTGCGCGCATGTGTGTGTGATTACCTAATTGTGATTACCTAATTGTGTTTACGGGAAAGAGCCCAAAGCTCGTATCTTCCCGTCTACTGATCGGTTCCATTTTAGACTTAGTAATACTTATCATACCTGTCCTTAAAACTATGGATTGAGATAGCATTTACTACCTCCTCGCTTAGCCAATTCCAATTATCAACTACTCTTACAATGAAAAAGTATTTCCTTACATCCTGCAAAGAACTTTTCTTACCAAGCTTCAAACTATGACCTCTAGTTCTAGAGCCAGCCATATCAAAATATCGATCCCTATCCACTCTATCGTAACCATGAAGGAATTTAAAGACTGTCACCATATCCCCCCTCACTCTTCTAGCTTCGAGTGATGGTAAGTCTAATTCCCTCAGCCTCTCATCATAACTGAGATTGCGTATTTCTAGCACCAGTTTCGTGGCATGTCTTTGAACTTTTTCAAGCTTAGCTATGTGCTTTTTCAAGTGCGGATTCCAAAAGGGGGCTGCATATTCGAGTTTTGGCCTCACATAGGTTACATATATATTTCTGAACATTTCCTTGTACATGTGCCTGAAGGCTACCCTTACATTTGATAAGAATGCATATGCTGCCCTTACTATGCCATTTATATGTATTTCTGGAGACAAATCTGCCAGTATGTTTACTCCTAGATCTCTCTCATTTTCTGTCTCTTGAAGTTGTACTCCAGCCACCGAGTAGTCAAGCTTGGGCCTTCTTGCACTTGTACCCATTCTCATTACCTTACATTTTGAAGTATTGAATTTCATTAGCCACTTTTCTGACCACTCATGCAGATTATTTAGATCCTCCTGAAGTTCTCTACTATTGTTCTCGTTTTTTACTTTCTTCACAATCTTTGCATCATCTGCAAACATATTCATGAATGAATTTACACACTCTGGTAGGTCATTTACATATACAAGGAACAAAAGTGGCCCTAAAACTGAACCCTGTGGAACTCCACTACTAACTCCTTTCCATTCAGACACTGAGTGTCTTACTCTAACCCTCTCTTCCCTTCTTTCTAAATAAGTTTTTATCCATTCCAAAACATTTCCACCTATTCTAGCCATTGATTGCAGTTTCCTAATAAGTCTCCCATGTGGAACAGTGTCAAACGCTTTCTGGAAGTCTAGGAATATGCAATCTGCCCAGCCCTCTCTTTCCTGTAAGATTTGGCTTACCTCATCATAAAATTCTAATAAGTTTGTTACTGTTGATCTACCTTCTCTGAAGCCATGTTGCCTCACTGACAAAAAGTTGAAGGATTCCAAGTGAAGAGAGATTACCTAATTGTGTTTACGGGAAAGAGCCCAAAGCTTGTATCTTCCCGTCTCCTGATCGGTTCTATTTTATACTTAGTGATACTTATCATACCTGTCCTTAAAACTATGGATTGAGATAGCATTAACTACCTCCTCGCTTAGCGCGCGCGTGTGTGTGTGTGTGTGTGTGTGTGTGTGTGTGTGTGTGTGTGTGTGTGTGTGTGTGTGTGTGTGTGTGTGTGTGTGTGTGTGTGTGTGTGTGTGTGTGTGTGTGTGTGTGTGTGTGTGTGTGTGTATGCTTCAAATATTCTCAATATGCTCATCTATTTAAAATATTAATGGATGTGATGTAATCTTTAGTTCCAATGGAGGCTTTGAAATCCACTCCTCATAGTCAACTTTTAAGCCTTTTATGCACACAAAAAAGCGATTCACGTCTCCTTCATAATTATCACTGAATACAATAGAGCCCTTTCTCATAAAGACGTTTCCTAGTAAAACGCAATGTAATTACATTTTAAAGGTAGACTCTCTCTCTCTCTCTCTCTCTCTCTCTCTCTCTCTCTCTCTCTCTCTCTCTCTCTCTCTCTCTCTCTCTCTCTCTCTCTCTCTCTCTATATATATATATATATATATATATATATATATATATATATATATATATATATATATATATACACAAGTAAATACATGCATATATTTGTGCATATATATATATATATATATATATATATATATATATATATATATATATATATATATTATATATATATATATACTCATAAATACATACATACACAAATATGTGCATATATGCCTGTACACACATATATATATATATATAATATATATATATATATATATATATATATATATATATATATATATATATATATATATATATATATATATATATATATATATATATACTCATAAATACATACATACACAAATATGTGCATATATGCCTGTACACATATATATATATATATATATATATATATATATATATATATATATATATATATATATATATATATATATATATATATATATATATATATATATATATATATATATTATATATACATGCCTCATTCCTCCATGTAAGGGGGGTGGCCGAGCCAAAGAAACCCGCATTCACCACGATCCACACATCCGATCTTATTATCTATTATCATAATAAGATCAATATATATATATATATATATATATATATATATATATATATATATATATATATATATATCGATTTTATTATATATTATCTCTTTCTTTCTACGTGCTTCTCTATCTGTCACATTATCTGTCTACTAGTTTATCACTCTATCTATGCGTCTATAGATATATTTATTTACCTGTTCATATTATTTTTCTTTTCTGCCTGAATTTCTAATAATCACCATTTTTGTCTATCTCTCTGTCTATCCACCTATCAATCTGGCTGTAAAGCATTCAGTCAATCTATCTAAGTTTCCATAAACTTATATCTCTTTCTTACATATGGACACACACACACACACACACACACACACACACACACACACACACAGAGCAGACAATACCCCCCCCCCCCTTAGATTGCAGAGATATTTCATGAGCAGGTATTAGAGAATATCATCTTTTCAGACACAGAGGTATGCAGAGCATTGATGGAGTTAGATGTCCATAAAGCTACAGTTCTTGATGATATATCCCCTTATGTGCTTAAGAAATGAGCTAAACCAATATCGGTGGTGCTGTGTATTATATCTGAAAAGTCGCTGGAATCTGGGGAGATGACATGATGCTGGACACAAGCGATAGTGGTACCTATATTCAAAAAGGGAAGGAGGGATACTCCTATTTCCTTGACCACCATACTTTGCAAAGTTTCGATGACTCTAATAAGGAAACACATCACTCTTTACTTGAAACCCTTCAACTTTTTGTCAGTGAGACAACATGGCTTCAGAGAAGGTAGATCAACAGTAACAAACGTATTAGAATTTAATGTTGAGTATGGCGGATTTTATGGAAAAGAGATGGCTGGGCGGATTACATATTCCTAACTTTTCAGAGGGTATTTGATTCGGTCCCACACAGAAGGCTTATTAAGAAGCTGCAGTAATGGCAAGAATAGGTGGAAATGTCTTGGAATGGATTAAAACTTACTTAGAAGGAAGGGGACAGAGGGTTAAAGTAAGACACTCATTGTCTGAATGGAGAAGGGTTAGAAGTGGGGCTCAACAGGGTTCGGTTTTAGGGCCACTTTTGTCCCCTGTAAACGTAAATAACCTACCAGAGTATGTAAATTCATTCTTGAATATGGTTGCAGATTGTGAAAAAAGTAAGAGACGAAAACAATGGTAGACAAATTCAGGAAAACCAAAATAATCTGCATGAGTGGTCAAAAAAGTGGCTACGGAAATTCAATACTGCAAAATGTAAGGTATTGAGAATGGGTACAAGTGCAAGAAGGCCCAAGATTGGATACTCAATAGCAGGAGTGTAAAACTTCAAGAGACGGAGACTGAGAGAGATCTAGGAGTAAGCATACTGGCAGATATGTCTCAGGAAATGCATATAAATGACATAGTTAAGGCAGCATATTTTTTTTTTATAGCAAATGGAAGGGTAACCTTCAGACTCATGGACAAGGAATTGTTTAGAAATATTTATGTAACTTATGTAAGGTCAAAGCTTGAATATGCCGCCTCCTCAAGAAATCCACACTTGAAAAAGCAAATAAGTCAGAAAAAGTTCGGAGACATGCCACGAGTCTGGTGCCAAAAATACGCAATCTCAGTTATCATGACAGGCTGAAGGAATCTGACTTACCATCACTCGAAGATAGAAGAATTAGGAGGGATATGGTGACGGTTTTTAAATTCCTTCATGGTTCTGACAGAGTGGATAAGGATCGATATTTTGAGGTCATAGTTTGGCCCTTCTTTCTTTACAGGATGTAAGGAAGTACTTTTTTTAGTGTAAAAGTAGTTGATGATTGGATTTCGCTAAGCGAGAAGGTAGTTAATGCTAACACAATTCAGAGTTTTAAATACATATATGATAAGCATCACTGAGCACAATTATGGAACAGACCAAGAGACGGGGAGTTACGAGCATAGGGCTCTTCCTCGTAAACACAATTAAGTAATTACAATTAGGTAATTACAATCGCTAACTTTTAGCTTCTCTTGTTTACAATTTTATCTTTATCCATTTACACAACAGAAAAATAAGCTTCTATGGAATAATAATAATAATAATAATAATAATAATAATAATAATAATAATAATAATAATAATAATAATAATAATAATAATAATAATAATAATAATAATAATAATAATAATAATAATAATAATAATAATAATAATAATAATTATTATTATTATTATTATTATTATTATTATTATTATTATTATTATTATTATTAGTAGTAGTATTAGTAGTAGTAGTAGTAGTAGTAGTAGTAGTAGTAGTAGTAGTAGTAGTAGTAGTAGTAGTAAATTTCTACATATAAGATTGTTTTTCAAATGTTACTACACCTTCCTTCCAAATTCAAATTTCATTTAATAATGAATCTGCACGTACACCAAGGAAAGAAGGAAGTCTTTTTGAATATATCTAATTAAAAGACATTTAGTTATCTATTCGTGTTTTATCTATTGAGATGTTTATTTTCTTGATCTAGCTTCGTTGTTAGTTGTTGTTTTTTTTATAATGGACCGAGAGTCAGTCCATATACTCTACAAAAAATAAATAAATAAGTAAAGGCAAGAAACAGTTGTTATCCAACAGAACAAATATAAACAAAAGCAGTGTTGCCAAACCAAGAATGATGAAGCAAAAAATAGTGTTGCCAAACCAAGAATAATAACCTTTCAAGAATGGATAAAACAAAAACTGAAAGTCTGGAAGAAAATCGCATATTAGCAACGGGGGAAAATAATTTCAAGAATTATACAGGTCAAATAAAAAATAGAAGAAAAACGCGAGGGCCTAAGGAAATGAAAGAAATTCTGTATGGGAAAAAAAAATAACATTAAAGTTACCATCGCTATCACTGTACTCAGCTATGCAAGTTATATCCCCTGAATATCTACCCCCACTTCTCCCACCATTGTGTATATGGATCAATGCCTCTCCTCCCACCCACCATAATTCCCCGCTCTGGCCCTACATACCCCTCCTTTCCCCTCTTCCATTTGTGACGTCATCGAGGCCACCCACATCAAACCATGTCTCTCTCTCTCTCTCTCTCTCTCTCTCTCTCTCTCTCTCTCTCTCTCTCTCTCTCTCTCTCTCTCTCTCTCTCTCTCTCTCTCTACGTTTATGAATGGCAGCATGATCACAATAACAATAAAAGTACAGCTATAAAAGGGAGACATTTATCGCGGCGAATCAGCATGTGTATTAGTTCAGCACAATATAGCCATTCCAGAGTGATGGTAGTGACTCTCGAAGCAAAGAGCAAAACAACAGGACACTAACACTCACTTGTCGTTTTGTCATTGTTCAACGAAGATGAAATACTTGTGAGAAAACTTCCACAGCAAATATGGAAGTTGTTTTACGTATCCACAAAAATTCTTCCTGGCACCGTGTCAACCAACACTCATCCTAACTGTGACGCGTTTTCTTCCTCACTTCCAGTATCAACGAGAAGCCGCGTTTCTGACACCAACTATCCTATATGGTCAGCCTTTTCCTTTTTTTAGTTCTCAGTGTTCTTCATATTCATTGCTCCCTAATGACATGCTTTACACACTTATATATTTTTATTAAGAACCCAACAAATGTAAGATATACGACACCTTTGCTCTATCTTTTAACACCTACGTTGACTTACGAATCTAGTTATCTTCTCTCTTGCTAACACTACCGGTATTTTTCATTTCTAAAATGTCCTTAAATACATTATGCTACGGCATCCACTCTCAACCCAAAATCCCAATTGACATGAAAACACGGCCTCAGAGCTGGCTCTCATTTCTTACTCTTTCCATATATTTACCTTCCTCTATAGAGTTTTAGTCCAGATTTCTTAAGCAGTGTAAACCTATTGTTATTTAACTAGACACACAAATGGATTTCATAACCGCGTCAGATGCGTTTATGAAGTCCAGTTGTGTGTGTCTAGCTAACTAACAATAGGGTATCCTAGGTTTACACTGCTTAAGAAATCGGGCCATAATTTTCAAAAGTTCATCAGTAAAATTCTTATTACTTTTCTCAATATTGTTCATATTACTTTTTTCCATACAGTTTTCCAACATTCATCGTAAGAGGAGTCGATATTAAATGGCCCTTTACCTAGTTACGTGAACTCCTTCCAGTTCCATATTATGGTGGTCACCGTGGCAAAGTGTTGTTTGCGACTTTAAGAAGTCAGGTCGAAAGTTCGCGGCCCGCCCCGGTCTGAGTTTTGAATGGACATTCACTCAGGGTAACGATCACACTTGCCAAACCCAAAGTCCTTCACAATAGGGCACCGTTCGAGTCTTTAGCAGAAAAGGGAGTCCGCGACGTAAAACCGATCACTCCCATCCCCATATTATCCATCCCATCCTTATTTTCAGGAGTTCTATTTTTTTTTCCTCGTGACCTTGCTTCTACTTGAATTTCAATCCACTTTTTATTTGAACGCCTTTCTCCAACTTTTCCAAACAGCGTCTGAAAATTTACCTCTTTTGCGCCAAACTATCTATCCATATACATGAGCCATTTTTCCCCTTATAAGGGGAGTGGCTGACTCAGGCAGAATAATATGACTTTTTACGATGAGAAAATAGAGCGGAAGGGATTCCCAGTCCCATAGCTCCACCCCATTGAGTCGAGTCTTACGACACGAAGGGGAACACTAATCCATGATATGCAAAATATCAGACATTCAACCTTATTTCTATATTCCTTATTTCTTATTTTTAAGACACTCATCATTACGGTATTTTTTGCTTAGCCCAACTCTTCATACTTACGATTCCGTCTCAATATATAAAAAGCAAACGAATACTTACGATTCCGTCTAAATATGAAAACAAAAAAAGCAGCCACTAACCTACTTTTACATCATACCAATCTTATACGCAACCTTCCGAGTCACTCTCTTCTTTAAAGTTTTGCCATTTAACATACTTAGTACTGCAGCATATTTACTAATTATACAAGATACACACACACACATACATACATACATACATACATACATATATATATATATATATATATATATATATATATATATATATATATATATATATATGTATGTATAGTTACTTTCCATGACTACCGCTTTGTACGTTACTCCTATTTCAGTGAACGAGTCTCGCCTGTAAGTCTAACTCCTCTTGAGGGATTCATAATTTTCCAAACTTTCTTTTTATTTTAATCTTCCTCTCTATTATTATCTATTATGACGTCAAGACTTTCCAATATTTAAGTCTCAACCCTGGTTTCAATCTTTTCCATTAAGAACATCCAAAATATATTTTCAAATTATATTCGCATAAGGCAATATCTCCAATTTATCGCTTTCATATCTGTCCGCATCTTTTTATCCTCCTATTTGTTTGACATCTAACCTTCCCTCGAAAAAAAAAAGCTCTTTTGTTTCATTTTTCACTCTCCCTCCTACTTAGCTTCTAAAAAAAAAAAAAATAAAAAAAAAATAAAAAAAATAAAGTTTTCAGATTTGCATTATTAAAATTTTTTGTTTAAATAAATTCTAATCTTTATTCCCTCTATCTTATAACTAGTTATCACTTACTGTTTTCAATGAGAAATTGCATCTCTTAGTTTTCATTATATTAATGTCAGCATCCCTAATCCTTCAAGTCCTTATTCTTCCCAATATTTAAGAGAAGCAGAATGACGCAGAATGTTATCTATTTTTTTTATTATTATTATTTTAATGCCCTTATGTCCTCATTCTTCCCAAGACTCAAGGGAAACAGAATGATGCAGAATGCTATACATTTTTTTCGTCATTATATCAATTCCAGCATCCCCGTCCTTCAAGTCTTTATTCTTCCCAAGACTTAAGGGAGACAAAATGACTCAGAATACTATCCTATTTTTTTTTTCCATTATCATAATGTCAACATCCTTATTATTCAAGTCCTTTTTCTTCCCAAGGCTTAAGGGAAACAGAATGACGCAGCATAATATCTCTCTTTTTTTTTTTTCTTCCTTTCTTTTACTAGGTTACTGTCAGCATCTCCATTATTCAAGTCTTTATTCTTCCCAAGACTTAAGGGAAACAGAATGACGCAGAATGCTAAGGATGAACTGCTGTGCTAGAAACATTATTAACAATTTATGGTTTCCTACTTGGTATGCAAACAGGATGAAATTTATACAAAATATATTGTTTCTTGTGGCTTAGAAGTTCTGATCGATTAAATAAGACTAATAACTTACCACCTATCTAAATTATTAAATATAATCTATAGTCATAAATTATCGACACTCTTAACGTATTCACACACACACACACACACACACACACACACACACACACACACACACACACACACACACACACACACACACACACAGAGAGAGAGAGAGAGGAGAGAGAGAGAGAGAGAGAGAGAGAGAGAGAGAATTAAAAACTGCGCTATCCGCTTATATCATAAAAATTCTCTCTCTCTCTCTCTCTCTCTCTCTCTCTCTCTCTCTCTCTCTCTCTCTCTCTAACTAGGATTATGAAGGTCTCCATTTTGTTTAAGCTAATGACTACAGAGATATTTCATTACGGTTGTTCATTTCCTAAAAAACTATACTTTTCTACTCAGATAATTTCTCTCTCTCTCTCTCTCTCTCTCTCTCTCTCTCTCTCTCTCTCTCTCTCTCTCCTCTCTCTCCTCTCTCTCTCTCTCTCTCTCTCTCTCTCTTTCTCTAATTTTTTCTTCCTTTTCTTTCTTCTTCTTCTTCTTCTTCTTCTTATTATTATTATTATTATTATTATTATTATTATTATTATTATTATTATTATTATTATTATTATTATTATTATTATCATTATTATTGTTATTATTATTATTATTATTATTATTATTATTTTTTTTTTTTTATTATTATTATTATTATTATTATTATTATTATTATTATTATTATTATTATTATTATTATTATTATTATCATCATCATCACTATCATTATTACTTAAACTCTCCTATTTTATAATTTATCATATGGAAGCATTAAATTATCAAATGCCCTCAAGTAAATATTAGTGATATATATATATATATATATATATATATATATATATATATATATATATATATATATATATATATATATATATATATATATATATATATATATATTAATATGTTGTCTTCATGACACGAGGACAAAAAATATGAAAACTAATTTACATTCCGAAAGGCCCAAAGGAAACAGGTTGCTCTGTATGTAACCTTCCCATAGCACTACACACTTTCTCATCTCATGAGTCCATGTTGTGCCCTCAACTTAATCCATACACTGTCTATAACATAAACAAAATTTACACATTTCTCCCCTCCAACTCCCGAAACATTCCTTTATCTTCTCCCAACAAAAATCCTCACTGTTCTCCACCTGATATTCTATCCTTTCCGACTCACTCCATACACTCCACTCCAACTCCAGTCTCACTCCCATCTCAATCTTTGACCTCTCCCAACAAAAATCCACACTGTTCTCCACCTAATATCATACGAGTCCCAACTTACTTCTTACTCTCCCTTCCAACTCCAGAAGAAGAAAGGTTCCAAGTTCGAGTTACCGGAGTGACCACCACAGCCTTTTTCTTCTCTTTTCTTTCTTTTTTTGCAAAGCTTATTGGGGGTATCAAGAAAAAGGTATAGTGACACTCATCAAGTGGTAAATACAGCCCACTTAGCGGGCTCAGTGACCATACCAGTAATAAATAAGCTCCAACGTGGAACGGCATCGGTAGTATGATATCAAGCTTCGAGGAGGAGATTTAACACTTATTCCGCAGCTCACAAAAAATATAATATATATATATATATATATATATATATATATATATATATATATATATATATATATATATATATAGAGAGAGAGAGAGAGAGAGAGAGAGAGAGAGAAGAGAGAGAGAGAGGAGAGAGAGAGAGAGAGAATTCTCTAATGTGTAAAGAAATCAGAAAAAGAAAATAGGGAGAAATTAAAAAAAAAAACAAGACGTCCGGAAGGCTGAAAAAGAAATGAAAAGAGAAGGAAAAGAAACTGGAACAGAGGAAGGAACAGAGAAGAGAAGAGAAAATAGAAGGCAGTGCCACAAGGCATTCACCACGATTCCTATTCAGCAAGACTAATTCTATTACTTGCAACCAACCCTGTTGAGCTTATTGATAATAACCCATTGTCAATTGCAACACACCACTGTTGATAGGATTTTGTCACGCAGTCACGATATTATTCTCTTCTTCCCCCCCCCCCTTCGTCCTTTCCCCGCTCCAACCCCAACCAATTCAACCCCCCCCCCCCCTCTATTCCTCATGCATATACCAATTTACTCTTTGGCAACCTTTTCCCTAAGAGGTGTTCACAACCTCCCTCCTCACCATCTTCAGAACCTATTTATTCATCTTCACACCAATCCTCAATATTTTTAAAATATCATTCATAACTAATTTACATCCTTCTACGTTTTTTACCTCAGACCAGCTCACTCTGTACCCTACTCCCTCTAGCTCCATCCTCCATACCTCCTTCTCTATATCATTAGTTCAATACTATCCTTCAATCTTACTCAATACCCTCCTTCAGATTATTCCCTTCACCATCTAAATCTTTTTGACTTCTCTTCTACGCAAGAGGTCACAGAGCGTTATACTCTTTACCAATCTAACTCAACACCTTCCCTCATACAACTGGATACCCTTCATCACTTAACATCCTCCCTCACATATAGCTGAATACCCTCCAATGCTTAACTCAATACCCTCTCCCAGCACCCTCTCTCATACAGCTCAATACACTCCATCACTAAACTCATTACCCTCTCTTTACTAACTCCTATAACCACCCCCATTATATCCACACCCCTTTAACTCAATAACCCCCACCACCAAGCTTCTCCATATCCTCCCAAACCCTTATCCACCTAACTACATACCCTACTCTCAAAGCCCAACTTTACCCTACCACTATCCACACCCTCCTCAATCTTGCTCTATACCCTCCCTATGCAGTACTACAGACCTTCTCAATAAGTCAGTACCCTGCCCTTGTCTTAATCCACATACCCCTTATATCATATATCATAACTTCAGAGTCTCCCCTTCAAGCCCAGAATACTTCGCCTCAACTTTTGTCCTCTCCCAACATCCTCGTAAATGCTCACCAAACTCCAGTCTTACTCAATCTCAACCTTTGTCCTCTTTCAACATATATCCGCACCATTCTCCACTTATCGTCATATTCTCCCCATTTTTCTCCATACCAATTACCAACATAACTCCATACTTGCCATTAGTACCTCACTCCATTTACCCACCCTCCCTCCCAGCTATCAAAGTTCCACATAAGTTACCCGTTTTTACTGCCTTCAATATAGGTCATGAATAGAGAGAAAAAAAAAGGCAATGAATAAAATAATAAATTATGAATATATGTAAAGAAAATGTCATACTGTCTCCACATCAAATGAAAAATAACATAGTCTTCCATATAATGAAAATGATGATGATCATAACTACTACTACTACTACTACTACTACTATTACTAACAATAATAATAATAATAATAATCATAATAATAATCATAATAATAATAATAATAATAATAATAATAATAAAAAATAATAATAATAATAAAATAATAATAACAATAATAATAATAATAAAAATAATAATAATAATAAGACTAATAATAACAATAATAATAATAATAATAATAATAATAATAATAATAATAATAATAATTATATATTATTATTATTTATTATTATTATTATTATTATTATTATTATTATTATTATTATTATTATCACTATAATTATTATTATTAATATGATGATGATGATGATGATGATGACGATGACGAAGACGATGACGACGACGACGACGACGACTATTATTATTATTATTATTATTATTATTATTATTATTATTATTATTATTATATATTATTATTATTATTATGTACTACTACTACTAATAAT
>JAXCGZ010020953.1:52500-55000 GCA_037179515.1 Halocaridina rubra | reverse complement strand
TCTTCAACTAAAAAGGAGGAACGCTGTACCAATTTCATTCTATGGGGAGAAAAAACTTTAAAAAAATATATATTTTCTGGACAAAAGGAAGAACTTTCTTCGTTCTCTGGAGAAAGCAACTGATATAAAGACATTTCACAAAAGCATAGACACTAATGTTTTCCTAAAGAGAACAAGGATTTATTCGTAGGAGAGAAAAGGGGAGCCTTTTTCTCTTTGGAAAGGATGGAAGGATGGACTCTTTTGGTAAGTTAAAAAAAAAGTGAACTTACAATTGAATTTGTCTTCCAGATGCAATGAGTCTGATGGTAAGGGACGGAAAGGAAGAACCGAGTCCCAGAGAGAGAGAGAGAGAGAGAGAGAGAGAGAGAGAGAGAGAGAGAGAGAGAGAGAGAGAGAGAGAGAGAGAGAGAGAGAGAGAGAGAGATTATCTTACCATAACGTTTTTAATGTAAAAAGTAGTAGTAGTAGTAGTAGTAGCACTACTACTACTGCTACTACTACTACTAACAATAATAATAATAATAATAATAATAATAATAATAATAATAATAATAATAATAATAATGACAATAATAATAATAATAATAATAATAATAAAAATAAAATTAAGTGTGGCTTCCTTCTTTGCTCGCCATTCTTTTATATTAATTACTTCATATATATATATATATATATATATATATATATATATATATATATATATATATATATATATATATATATATATATATATATATATATATAATATCAGGAAGAGAATATTGATATTAAATAAACTTGAAATTCAAACAGTATAATCCAAACCCATTAGTTTCCCCTAAACACCCCTTCCGTACCATATGGCTACCCTTTAAGAACGTAGGAAATGGTTGTTGATATTGAGTGGTTAGTGTGCGTAATTACCTAATTGTAATTACCTAATTGTGCTTACGGGAAAGAGCCCCAACCTAGTAACTTCCCGTCTCCTGATCGGCTCCATTTTGCACTTAGTGATACTTATCATACATGCCCATAAAAGTATAGAATGAGTTAGCATAAACTACCTCCTCGCTTAGCGAATTCTAATTATCAACTACTCTTACACTAAAAAAAAAATACTTCCCTACGTCCTACAAAGAAGGGAATTATTTTCTTTCGAAGCTTCAAACTGTGACCTCTAGGTCTAGAGCCAGCCATATCAAAATACCGATCCATATCCACTCAGTCATAACCATGAAGGAATTTATAAACTGTCACCGCATCCCACCTCAATCCTCTAGCTTCGAATGATGGTACGTCTAATTCCCTTAGCCTCTCATCATAACTGAGACTGCGTATTTCTGGCACAAGTTTTGTGACATGTCTTTTGAACTTTTTCCAGCTTAACTAAGTGTTTTTTCAAGTGCGGATTCCAAAAGGGGCCTGCATATTCAAGATATGGCTTCATATAGGTTACATAAATATTTCTGAACATTTCCTTGTCTATGTGCCTGAAGGCTACCCATACATTTGATAAGAAAGCATATGATGCCCTTACTATGCCATTTATATGCATTTCTGAAGTTCTACTCCTACCACCGAGTAGTCAAGAATAGGCCTTCTTGCACTGGTACTCATTCTCATTACCTTACATTTTGAAGAACTGAATTTCATTTGCCACTTTTCTGACCACTCATGTAGACTATTTTGGTCTTCCAGAAGTACTCTACCATGGTTTTCGTTTCTTACTTTCTTCACAATCTTTGCATCATCTGCAATCATATTCATGAATGAATTTACAGACTCTGATAGATCATTCACATATACAAGGAACAAAAGAGGCCCTAAAACTGAACCCTGTGGAACTCCTTTACTAACTCTTCTCCATTCAGATACTGTCTTACTCTAACCCTCTGTTCCCTTCCTTCTAAGTATGTTTTTTATCCATTTCAAGATATTTCCACCTATTCTTGCCATTGTTTGCGGCGTCTTAATAAGTCTCCCGAGTGGGACAGTGTCAAATGCTTTCTGGAAGTCTAGGAATATGCAATCTGCACAGCCCTCTCTTTCCTGTAAGATTCGGATTGCCTCATCAAAAAAAAAAAATCTACTAAGTTTATTACTATTGATTTACCTTCTCTGAAGCCTTGTTGTCTCACTGACAAAAAGTTGAAGGATTCCAAGTGAAGAGAGATATGTTTCCTTAGTAGTTCCTCCATAACTTTGCAAACTATGCTGATCAAGGACACAGCTCTATAGTTTAGAGCCGTATCCCTCCTTTCCTTTTTGAAGATAGGTATCATGTTCGCTTGTTTCCAGTATCTTGGAATCTCACCTGACTCCAGTGACTTTTTAAATATGATGCTTAGTGCCGCTGATATTGAATCTGTGCCTTATTTTAAGTACATAAGGGGATATATCATAAGGACCTGTAGCTTTATGGACATCTAACTCCATCATTGCTTTGCATACCTCTGTAGCTGAGAGGATGATGTTCTCTAATGCCGGCCCATGAGCTTCTATCTCTGCAATCTGAGAG
>JAXCGZ010020953.1:0-47500 GCA_037179515.1 Halocaridina rubra | reverse complement strand
GTAGAGATGAAATGCGATCTGCTTTACGTCACCGACCACCCATTTCTAATAAGGGCTAAAGCGGTGCCTTCTTGCCAAGGACTTTGGTTTTGGCAGGTGTGATCGTTAACCTGAGTGAAAGCCCATTCTAATAAAAATATGAAAATCCCTATAGAAAACCCGATTAAGAATTCAATTATACGAATAGAACATCAATGCAAGCCTCAAAATAAACCCATAAAATAAAGTAAAAATTATCAATAAATGAATAAATAAATAGTTTATAACTACATATGATGATAAATACATAAATGATACTTTAAAATCATTAATAAATAAATAAATAAACAAATTAATTAATTAATTAATTAATAAATAAATAAATGAATACATAAATAAATGAAGAAATAAATAAATAAGTTATTAAATAAAAGAAAATAGAAATAAATAAATAAATCTAGAATACGTCAATTACTCTAAGTTTTCCATCTTAACAAAATGACAATAGGAAATCTTCTCCTGGCCTAAGAAACACTTACTTTTATGTATAGTCACTCGTAAATATACAATGATCCAATGTAAATTTTAAATAGCACCTCTCTCTCTCTCTCTCTCTCTCTCTCTCTCTCTCTCTCTCTCTCTCTCTCTCTCTCTCTCTCTCTCTCTCTCTCTCTCTCTCTCTCTCTCTCTCTCCTCTCTCTCTCTCTCTCTCTGAATAGACATCAAAGTAGGATGAGGGTTTGAGGAAAGATGGGAAAAGATATCTTAATAAAAAAATTTTTTATAAAACCAACAAATATATATATATATATATATATATATATATATATATATATATATATATATATATATGTGTGTGTGTGTGTGTGTGTGTGTGTGTGTGTGTGTGTGTGTGTGTGTGTGTGTGTGATTACCTAATTGTGTTTACGGGAAAGAGCCCAAAGCTCGTATCTTCCCGTCTCCTCATCGGTTCCATTTTAGACTTAGTGATACTTATCATACCTGTCTTTAAAACTATGGATTGAGATAGCATTAACTACCTCCTCGCTTAGCCAATTCCAATTATCAACTACTCTTACACTGAAAAAGTATTTCCTTACATCCTGCGAAGAAGTTTTCTTACGAAGCTTCAAACTATGACCTCTAGTTCTGGAGCCAGCCATATCAAAATATCGATCCCTATCCACTCTATCATAACCATGAAGGAATTTAAAGACTGTCATCATATCCCCCCTCACTCTTCTAGCTTCCAGTGATGGTAAGTCTAATTCCCTCAGCCTCTCATCATAACTGAGATTGCGTATTTCTGGCACCAGTTTCGTGGCATGTCTTTGAACTTTTTCAAGCTTAGCTATGTGCTTTTTCAAGTGCTGATTCCAAAAGGGGGCTGCATATTCGAGTTTTGGCCTCACATAGGTTACATAAATATTTCTGAACATTTCCTTGTCCATGTGCCTGAAGGCTACCCTTACATTTGATAAGAATGCATATGCTGCCCTTACTATGCCATTTATATGTATTTCTGGAGACAAATCTGCCAGTATGTTTACTCCTAGATCTCTCTCATTTTCCGTCTCCCGAAGTTGTACTCCAGCCACCGAGTAGTCAAGCTTGGGCCTTCTTGCACTTGTACCCATTCTCATTACCTTACATTTTGAAGTATTGAATTTCATTAGCCACTTTTCTGACCACTCATGCAGATTATTTAGATCCTCCTGAAGTTCTCTACCATTGTTCTCGTTTTTTACTTTCTTCACAATCTTTGCATCATCTGCAAACATATTCATGAATGAATTTACACACTCTGGTAGGTCATTTACATATACAAGGAACAAAAGTGGCCCTAAAACTGAACCCTGTGGAACTCCACTACTAACTCTTCTCCATTCAGACACTGAGTGTCTTACTCTAACCCTCTGTTCCCTTCCTTCTAAGTAAGTTTTTATCCATTCCAAAACATTTCCACCTATTCTAGCCATTGATTGCAGCTTCCTAATAAGTCTCCCATGTGGAACAGTGTCAAATGCTTTCTGGAAGTCTAGGAATATGCAATCTGCCCAGCCCTCTCTTTCCTGTAAGATTTGGCTTACCTCATCATAAAATTCTAATAAGTTTGTTACTGTTGCTCTACCTTCTCTGAAGCCATGTTGCCTCACTGACAAAAAGTTGAAGGATTCCAAGTGAAGAGAGATATGTTTCCTTAGTAGTTTCTCCATAACTTTGCAAACTATGCTGGTCAAGGAAACTGGTCTATAGTTCAGAGCCGTATCCCTCCTTCCCTTTTTGAAGATAGGTATCACATTTGCTTGTTTCCAGCATCTTGGAATCTCCCCCGACTCCAGTGACTCCTTAAATATGATAATTAGTGCCACTGATATTGTGTTTGCGTGTGATTACCTAATTGTGATTACCTAATTGTGTTTACGGGAAAGAGCCCAAAGCTCGTATCTTCCCGTCTCCTCATCGGTTCCATTTTAGACTTAGTGATACTTATCATACCTGTCCTTAAAACTATGGATTGAGATAGCATTAGCTACCTCCTCGCTTAGCCAATTCCAATTATCAACTACTCTTACACTGAAAAAGTATTTCCTTACATCCTGCGAAGAAGTTTTCTTACGAAGCTTCAAACTATGACCTCTAGTTCTAGAGCCAGCCATATCGAAATATCGATCCCTATCCACTCTATCATAACCATGAAGGAATTTAAAGACTGTCACCATATCCCCCCTCACTCTTCTAGCTTCGAGTGATGGTAAGTCTAATTCCCCCAGCCTCTCATCATAACTGAGATTGCGTATTTCTGGCACCAGTTTCGTGGCATGTCTTTGAACTTTTTCAAGCCTAGCTATGTGCTTTTTCAAGTGCGGATTCCAAAAGGGGGCTGCATATTCGAGTTTTGGCCTCACATAGGTTACATAAATATTTCTGAACATTTCCTTGTCCATGTGCCTGAAGGCTACCCTTACATTTGATAAGAATGCATATGCTGCCCTTACTATGCCATTTATATGTATTTCTGGAGACAAATCTGCCAGTATGTTTACTCCTAGATCTCTCTCATTTTCTGTCTCTTGAAATTGTACTCCAGCCACCGAGTAGTCAAGCTTGGGCCTTCTTGCACTTGTACCCATTCTCATTACCTTACATTTTGAAGTATTGAATTTCATTAGCCACTTTTCTGACCACTCATGCAGATTATTTAGATCCTCCTGAAGTTCTCTACCATTGTTCTCGTTTTTTACTTTCTTCACAATCTTTGCATCATCTGCAAACATATTCATGAATGAATTTACACACTCTGGTAGGTCATTTACATATACAAGGAACAAAAGTGGCCCTAAAACTGAACCCTGTGGAACTCCACTACTAACTCTTCTCCATTCAGACACTGAGTGTCTTACTCTAACCCTCTGTTCCCTTCCTTCTAAGTAAGTTTTTATCCATTCCAAAACATTTCCACCTATTCTAGCCATTGATTGCAGCTTCCTAATAAGTCTCCCATGTGGAACAGTGTCAAACGCTTTCTGGAAGTCTAGGAATATGCAATCTGCCCAGCCCTCTCTTTCCTGTAAGATTTGGCTTACCTCATCATAAAATTCTAATAAGTTTGTTACTGTTGCTCTACCTTCTCTGAAGCCATGTTGCGAAAAATGGCTGTCAAGTTCAATGGCTTGTTTATAATAATGAAAAGGATATAACAAGAAAAACTAATAAAAACACAGATAAATCATAAATAAATATATATATAAAAAATAATTGACTAAATAAATAAATAAACAAATGAATAAATTAATAAATAAAAATGTTAATAAATGAATTAATAAATATATTATTATTATTCAACAAAGGAATAGATTTAGCTGTTCACTGATTTCATAAAAGTGCAATACATCAAAAAACAAGAATATATATATATATATATATATATATATATATATATATATATATATATATATATATATATATATATATATATATATATATATATATATATATATACATATATATATATATATATATATATATATATATATATATATATATATATATATATATATACAAACTACTAAACATTCAAACAAATATTGAAATATATAGTGAAACGATGGTACGGCCCAATTTGAGGGCAAAACAGTTTAAAGTATAGCTAAAGACGCCATTTTATCGAAAACTATTGGGCAGTTGCTGTCACCACTAATAAGATATACAATATAATGAAATGAGATACAACCAGCACTTACAGTATTGATTTTATGTCATTGGACACATACATACAAAATAATCATAGTTTTTTCTTTTATACTGTCGGGAATCATTTACCTGTCTGTGCATCAGGTAATCCAAAAACTATTTCATTACTCACACTACATATCATATATATATATATATATATATATATATATATATATATATATATATATATATATATATATATATATATATATATATATATATATATATATATATATAATTTTTGGCAATTTTTGATTCTTCCCTCCCCGTTCTCCATTTTGGAAGGGTAGGGATGGGGGGTGAAAGGATGGTTGGGGAGTGTTGAAAGAATGATAAGGGGAAAAAATGAAGAATGTCAATTTCATCTTCCGCTTTTAGTGTGAGGGCGAACGCTCTCATTTCCTCCGTCGATACTTTTAAAGATGTTACCATCATCTCTCTCTCTCTCTCTCTCTCTCTCTCTCTCTCTCTCTCTCTCTCTCTCTCTCTCTCTCTCTCTCTCTCTCTCTCTCTCTCTCTCTTTAAAGCAGGGTTCTGAACTTGGGGTTCTTAAGATGGAGTGCTAGACTGGTCTGTTAGTGGGTTCGAGTGTGCTATATTGATTGATCTCTTAGATGTGGTGAAAACTTAGGTATTTTATTATAATGAATAATATGGTTGTCATATATATATATATATATATATATATATATATATATATATATATATATATATATATATATATATATATATATATATATATATATATATATATATATATATATATATATATATATATATATAAATGAAGACTAAAGCTACGATGACTATGTTATTTAATATCATAATGATATTATGATCATTCTTTCATAAGAATTAGGGCGACAGGGGTGCAAGAATTAAATGGTGCAGTGCAGAGGATGCAAGTGATGAAAAAGGTTAAAAACCACTGTATTAAACCCTGCTTACTCTGTTTCACACCCTAATGAAGACGTCCGAGTGGCAAATGGGAATTGAATCTTTATGCTAATACGGATTAAAGTTTATTTTTGCTTTGACAGGAAAGTGAAGATCAATTAAAGCTAAGAATCCTAGCCTTTGCGAATGGCCTCAAACCTTCTTGGGTGGTTGGCCCTTGGCATATGGCATTGAGTCTGTACGAGCTACGGATCGGTGCTATTATCTCTAAAGGGGGGTTTACACGGTCAAACGGTTCGTCGAACGCGGTTCGACAGACAGGTGTTTGAAATGATGTTCGAACGTGTGAACGGGGTATTTGGTTGTCGAACACGTTTGTCGAACGTGTTCGATGACCAAATACCCAGTTCACACGTTCGAACATCACTTCAAACACTTGTCTGTCGAACCGCGTTCGACGAACCGTTTGACCGTGTAAACCCCCCTTAACTCGCTCTCTGTAATCTAACCTAGCCTGATTAGGTCAGGATTATTTAGATATGGCTAGGTAAGATAACTTATTTGGGTTATGTTAGGTCATTGTACAGTAAAATAAAGAAAGTGCGGTCAAACGCAACTACACAACAATACTAATGAAACCTAGATTCTGTTTAGCCAAAAAATAACTTGACGTAGCCCTGCAGAGTACAATTATCCAAGTGTTATTATTCCCAGCATAATGATGAACATCACAAATAATATATGTCACTTCGTCCAACATGTATCTGGGTAGCCCCGTGAAAGATGAGAAGTTCATTTGTGCGGGAAAAGAATCTAAACCTTTGGGTACTGGCCCACATCTCTTGACGTAGCCCCAAGAAGTAGAACTGTCTGATGTCGCATACGTGTACAGGTTCCCAACGCTCTGTAGTGCTCACCATAGCTGAGTGGTCATGGGTTAGCAACCCACCACGATTTAAGGCTAGAAAGGGTATTCGCTCAGGGTAACGGTCTTACTTGCCAAAACCAAAGCCCTTCGCAAGACGGCATCGTCCTAATTCTTAGTAGAAAAGGGAGGCCGTGACGTAAAACCGATCATCAATTCACAAAATTATAAAAGTAGTCACCTTGGCAAAGTGGTTCCGTTTGCGACTCTGATGATGTCAGGTCAAGGTTCGCGGCCAGCCACGGTCTGAGGTTAGAAAAAGTAATCACTTGGGAAAACGATCACACCCTCCAAATCCAAAGTCCTTCACAAGAGAGCACCGTCCTGGCCATTAGTAAGGGTCTCAGCTTATACATAATGCCAGATTTTCTGCACAACCTTAAAGCGTATGAAAGTTACTTGCATATTCATAGGCGCACTATAATTGGAAATATGACATGATGGAAAGAACTCAAATCCGTGTTATAACTTAAGTAATGCTTAGGTTATATGTATGTATGTTTGCATATATATATATATATATATATATATATATATATATATATATATATATATATATATATATATATATATATATATATATATATATATGTGTGTGTGTGTGTGTGTGTGTATATATATATATATATATATATATATATATATATATATATATATATATATATATATATATATATATATATATATATATATATATATATATGTGTGTGTGTGTGTGTGTGTGTATATATATATATATATATATATATATATATATATATATATATATATATGTGTGTGTGTGTGTGTGTGTGTGTGTGTGTGATTACCTAATTGTGATTACCTAATTGTGTTTACGGGAAAGAGCCCAAAGCTCGTATCTTTCCGTCTCCTCATCGGTTCCATTTTAGACTTAGTGATACTTATCATACCTGTCCTTAAAACTATGGATTGAGATAGCATTAACTACCTCCTCGCTTAGCCAATTCCAATTATCAACTACTCTTACACTGAAAAAGTATTTCCATACATCCTGCAAACAAGTTTTCTTACGAAGCTTCAAACTATGACCTCTAGTTCTAGAGCCAGCCATATCAATATATCGATCCCTATCCACTCTATCATAACCATAAAGGAATTTAAAGACTGTCACCATATCCCCCCTCACTCTTCTAGCTTCGAGTGATGCTAAGTCTAATTCCCTCAGCCTCTCATCATAACTGAGATTGCGTATTTCTGGCACCAGTTTCGTGGCATGTCTTTGAACTTTTTCAAGCTTAGCTATGTGCTTTTTTAAGTGCGGATTCCAAAAGGGGGCTGCATATTCGAGTTTTGGCCTCACATAGGTTACATAAATATTTCTGAACATTTCCTTGTCCATGTGCCTGAAGGCTACCCTTACATTTGATAAGAATGCATATGCTGCCCTTACTATGCCATTTATATGTATTTCTGGAGACAAATCTGCCAGTATGTTTACTCCTAGATCTCTCTCATTTTCTGTCTCTTGAAGTTGTACTCCAGCCACCGAGTAGTCAAGCTTAGGCCTTCTTGCACTTGTACCCATTCTCATTACCTTACATTTTGAAGTATTGAATTTCATTAGCCACTTTTCTGACCACTCATGCAGATTATTTAGATCCTCCTGAAGTTCTCTACCATTGTTCTCGTTTTTTACTTTCTTCACAATCTTTGCATCATCTGCAAACATAGTCATGAATGAATTTACAGACTCTCATGAATATGTTTGCAGATGATGCAAAGACTGTGAAGAAAGTAAAAAACAAGAACAATGGTAGAGAACTTCAGGAGGATCTAAATAATCTGCATGAGTGGTCAGAAAAGTGGCTAATGAAATTCAATACTTCAAAATGAAAGTGTGTGTGTGTGTGTGTGTGTGTGTGTGTGTGTGTGTGTGTGTGTGTGTGTGTGTGTGTGTGTGTGTGTGTGTGTGTGTGTGTGTGTGTGTGTGTGTGTGTGTGTGTGTGTGTGTGTGTGTGTGTGTGTGTGTGTGCGCTTGAGTAAGTGCTTAAAATTAATTGGACAAATTAATTATTTAAAGTTATTCTTATAATTCACTAACTCCAGCAAAAAGCAAACTCATAATTACATATATAATGATAGATATATTTAATCAAAATATATAAATAAGAAAATTAACCAAATGAATAAATAAAAAAAATATGAAGCAAAATGACAAAGAGTGATTGTTATTTTCACTGTCCAAATGGTATTTAATATAAGTGAAAAATGACGACCTTTCTCAATTTATCTTCGCTACTAAGTCATGTTTAAGCATTTAGATCTCTCTCTCTCTCTCTCTCTCTCTCTCTCTCTCTCTCTCTCTCTCTCTCTCTCTCTCTCCTTGTTAAGATTTTAATACTAAACTTGTGAAATTCATCGAGTAGCCTATAGGCGTTTTCCCCTTTATAGGGCCTATGATTTATTTCCCTTTTCCCTCTCTTTTTACAAAGCACCTTTTTGATGTGCCATATTCAATCTCCATTCGAATGAGGATGGACACAAAGATATTGGAACTGGGGGATTATAGCTGGATGGCCCTCCTTATACCCCTCATCGAGATGGAACCTACTTAGTCGACTCCCGAACGGTGCGCTTTGCCACTGAGTCTCCCTCCATACCTTTCTTACTGCTACAACTCAATTCCTGAACACCTTCCCTCTTCCCATTCCTCTTATTCCAGCTTTAATGAGTAGCAATGCCCACTGACGTCATATGACGTCACTTGTTCCAAACTAGAAAAATCACATTATAAAAATAAACTAAAACAATGAAGGCCGATAGTCTTATGAACGGGAAGATGAGCAACTTTAGAATATTTATAAAAAATAATGAATGATAATATGACATCAAAATTTTTCATGTAAACAGTTAGATATTAGTCTTACTGCCTATCTTTTTGTCTATTGGCTTCCTATTTGCTTTTAAAGAAAAAAATTTACTTACATGAATTCAGAAAAAGTACTCAAAGAAAGGAAGAAGAAAGAGGAGGGGAAGGAAGGACCAAGCAGCGGCAGGAGCAGTATTAGATGCAGGCGCAGCAGCAGCAGCAGCAGCAGCAGCAGCAGCAGCAGAAGCAGCAGCAGCAGAAGCAGCAGCAGCAGCAGCAGCAGCAGCAGAAGCAGCAGCAGCAGAAGCAGCAGCAGCAGCAGCAGCAGCAGAAGAAGAAGAAGAAGAAGAAGAAGAAGAAGAAGAAGAAGAAGAAGAGAAGAGAAAGAAAGAAAGAAAGAAAGAAAGAAAGAAGAAGAGAAAGAAAGAAAGAAAGAAAGAAAGAAAAGAGAAAGAAGAAGAAGAAGAAGAAGAAGAAGAAGAGAAGAAGAAGAAGAAGAAGAAGAAGAAGAAGAAGAGAAAGAAAGAAAGAAAATAAAGGAAAAAGAAGAAGAAAGATAGAAAGAAGAAGAAGAAGAAGAAGAAGAAGAAGAAGAAGAAGAAGAAGAAGAAGAAGATAGAAAGAAAGAAAGAAAGAAAGAGAGAAAGAAAGAAAGAAAGAAAGAAAAGGAAAAAGAAGAAGAAGAAGAAGAAGAATTAATAGCATTATTATTATAATTATTCATTGTTATTATTATTATTATTATTATTATTATTATTATTATTATTATTATTATTCTTATTATTATCATTATTATCATTATTATCATTATTTTTATTATTATTATTATTATTATTATTATTATTATTATTATTATTATTATTATTATTTTATTATTATTATTATTATTATTATTATTATTATTATTATTATCATTATCATTTTTATTATTATTATTATTATTATTATTATTATTATTATTATTATTATTTTTATTATTATTATTATTATTATTATTATAACAGCAGTAGTAGTAGTAGTAGTAGTAGTAGTAGTAGTAGTAGTAGTAGTAGTAGTAGTAGTAGTAGTAATAATAATAATAATAATAATAATAATAATAATAATAATAATAATAATAATAATAATAATAATGAATTCCTTTATTATAATTATTATTATTATTATCATCATTATTATTATTATTATAATTATAATTATTATTATTATTATTATTATTATTATTATTATTATTATTATTATTATTATTATTATATTTATTATTATTATAACAACCATAAACTTAAAAATTATGTAATCCATAAGGACAAGTTACCTGACTCGTTTTGTTCGATGGTAGTTTCAACTTAACTGCCCCAAATGCCAACTAGCTTATGTTGGCTCAACTAAGAAATGTGTATTGGTTAGATACCACGAACACCACGGGTCATCTTGTCGTACTGGAAAACCATTTTCAGCTCCAGTAAACTCAAGCATACGAGAACAATGTTCTAATATCTGTAAGTGCAACTTCAGTATAAATAATTTCAAAATTATATACAGAGGAAAAAGCGAAAATGAAATCAGGATAGCAGAGTCATTATTTATTTCAAAATCTAATCCTAAATTAAACAAAGATGGCTCATGTTACCCTCTCAGAATTTTGTAAAACAAATTTTATTAGTGTGAAAGTGTTTCTTTTTAATTCTACATACATTTAGATATACGTAAATTTCATTAACTTGTGTGAATGTCCTGTATATATATATATATATATATATATATATATATATATATATATATATATATATATATATATATATATATATATATATATATATATATATATATATATATATATATATATATTACTTTTTTTACAACTATAATTGTGTTTATTTAGAGTAACTGCTTAAGTATATATTCTTTTTCACTCTTTCATAGGTACATGATTATGAACACAGTGGATGTTTGAAACGTTGTGTTGTGATGTATTATAAGGAGATTAAATAATTTAAATATGTTCTACGATGTTTACTTGGACCGTTCTTGCCCTTCAGTTTATTATTATTATTATTATTATTATTATTATTATTATTATTATTATTATTATTATTATTATTATTATTATTATTATTATTATCATCATCATATATACCTTTAGGCATGAATTAATGTAATTATGGAACTCAACTATTCCATCCTTAGCCAAACATATTTATTGATGTATTAAGTGGAAGTTCATCTTCACCCTGTATAGTTGATCTTCGCATCACATTGAATATTAGTTGCTTTGAAAAGTTCCTGATAACTTGACAGTGATTACTATGCAAAAGACACCATTCCCTTTCCTCTTTAACCCCAAGATAAGCTGTGAGACAGTGACTCCGTGAATCAGTTTGAAGAACTGACCTCAGAACCACCGGGATGGAAGCACTGTGAACATACACGTACAGATGCGTCGTTTCTTCGGAATATTACGAACATTCTTCAATTGTCAGAAATGTGCTAGGTTCAAAGAGTGTTGGAAGGGAGAGAGATAAGAAAGAGAAGAGAAGAGAAGAGAAGATAAGAGAGAGAGAGAGAGAGAGAGAGAGAGAGAGAGAGAGAGAGAGAGAGAGAGAGAGAGAGAGAGAGAGATTAATATGCTTCGAAATAATTAAAATTGCCATCATCTCTCTCTCTCTCTCTCTCTCTCTCTCTCTCTCTCTCTCTCTCTCTCTCTCTCTCTCTCTCTCTCTCTCTCTCTCTCTCTCTCTCTTTTGCTTGCCTGATCTGGTTGGGTTATGAAATTCCGACTTTTGTCGGTTGTAGTGGCCCCAGTAGGTATGGTGGCATGATTTTGTGACTTGCGACCGATTTTGAGTTCTCTGATGGACACAAAAGTTTTCCGTGATTAAATTGTGTTGTTAATATCACAGTTTCATATATATATATATATATATATATATATATATATATATATATATATATATATATATATATTATATATATATATATATATATATATATATATATATATATATATTAATAACACTGAACTAGTAGTCAAAGAGGCTCAAGCGGTAGCGTCCGCGACTCTGAGGCGTCAGGTTGAGGGTTCGCGCCCCGTCACGGTCTGAGGTTAGCATGGGCATGCACTCAAGGTAACGATTACATCTGCCAAAACAAGTCCTTCGCAAGAAGGCAACCGTCCTAGCCATTGGTAGAAAAGGGAGTCCGTGACGTACACCCGGAACAATTAATAACACTGAAGTGTTAACATACAGTCTAAAATGGTAGGAAAAGCCCATTAAATAAACCAACGAGAATAAATATATAAAAAGTACTTTTTAATTTCGTGGTCTTAACTGGTCACCTTCTCAAAGCACTTTGAGAAGGTAGCCACTTAAAGTCATGAAATTAATAACAACTTTTTATATATTTATTTTCGTTGTTTTATTTAATGGGCTCTTCCTACCATATATATATATATATATATATATATATATATATATATATATATATATATATATATATATATATATATATATATATATATATATATATATATATATATATATGGTAGGAAAAGCTCATTAAATAAAACAACGAAAATTAATATATAAAAAGTAGTTATTAATTTCGTGACCTTAACTGGCCACCTTCTCAAAGTACTATGAGAAGGTGACCAGTTAAGGTCACGAAATTAATAACTACTCTTTATATATTTATTTTCGTTGTTTTATTTAATGGGATTTTCCTACCATATATATATATATATATATATATATATATATATATATATATATATATATATATATATATATATATATATATGTATTTTGTGTGTGTGTGTGTGTGTGTGTGTGTGTGTGTGTGTGTGTGTGTGTTATTACCTAATTGTTCTTACGGGTAAGGGCTCCCAAGCTCCCCACTTCCCGTCTCCTGATCGATTCCATTTGGTAGGTAGTGATACTTATCATCTTGTCCTTTAAACTATGAATTGCGTTAGCATTAACTACCTCCTCGCTTAGCGAATTCCAATTATCAACTATTCTTACACTAAAAAAGTACTTCCTTACATCCTGCAAAGACGTTTTCTTATGACCTCTAGTTCTAGTGCCAGCCATTTCAAAATATCGATCCCTATCCACTCTGTAATAACTGGGAAGGAGTTTAAAAACTGTCACCTTATCCCCCCTTATTCTTCTAGCTTCGAGTGATAGTAAGTCTAATTCCCTCAACCTTTCATTATAAATGCGATTTCGTATTTCTGGCACCAGCTTCTTGGCATGTATTTGAATTTTTTCCAGCTTAACAACATGCTTTTTCAAGTGCGGATTACAAAAGGGGGCTGCATATTCAAGCTTTGGCCTAACATAGGTTACATAAATATTTCTGAACATTTTCTTGTCCTTGTGCCTGAAGGCTACCCATACATTTGCTAAGAAAGCATATGCTGCCCTTACTGTGCCATTTATATGCATTTCTGGAGACAAATCGACCAGTATGTTTACTCCTAGATCTCTCTCATTATATGTCTCTTGAAGTTCTACTCCTGTCACCGAGTAGTCAAGCTTGGGCTTTCTTGCACTTTTACCCATTCTAATTACCTTACATTTTGAAATATTGAATTTCATTAGCCACTTTTTTTTTACCACTAATGCACACTATTTAGATCTTCCTGAAGTTCTCTACCATTATTCTCGTTTTTTACTTTCTTCACAATTTATGCAAGAGTCCATGAAACTGAACTATGTGGAACTCCACTACTAACTCTTCTCCATTCAGACAATGAGTGTCTTACTCTAACCCTCTGTTCCCTTCCTTCTAAGATTGCATTTTATCCATTTGAAGACATTTCCACCTATTCTTGCCATTGCTTGCGGCTTCTTAATAAGTCTCCCGTGTGGGACGGTGACAAATGCTTTCTGGAAGTCTAGGAATATGCAATCTGCCCAGCCCTCTCTTTCCTGTAAGATTCGGCATACCTCAACATAAAATTCTAATAAGTTTGTTACTGTTGATCTACCTTCTCTGAAGCCATGTTTTCTCACTGACAAAAAGATGAAGGATTCCAAGTGAAGAGAGATATATTTCCTTAGTAGTTTCTCCATAACTCTGCAAACTATGCTGGTCAAGGAAACAGCTCTATAGTTTAGAGCCGTATCCCTCCTTCCCTTTTTAAAGATAGGTGTCATGTTCGTTTCTTCCCAGCATCTTGGAATCTCCCCTGACTCCAGCGACTGTTTAAATATGATACTTAGTGCCGCTGATATTGAATTTGCGCATTTTTTAAGTACATGAGGAGATATATCATCAGGACTTGTAGCTTTAAGGACTTCTATCTCCATCATTGCCTTGCATACCTCTGTGGCAGAAAGGGTGATGTTCTCTAATACCAGCCAATGATCTTCTATCTCTGCAATCTGATGGGATGGGGTATTTCCTATCGTAAATACTGACTGAAACTCCTTGTTCAATTCTTTGCAGATCTCTTCATCTGTTTCAGTGATGCTTCCATCTTAAGCTCTAAAACCTGTTCTTTTACCTTCAGCTTTCCTCTGATGAAGCTATGGAAAAGCTTGGGATTTTTTTTAACCTTCCTGGTGATGTCCCTTTCATAGTCTCTCTCTGCCTCTCTTCTTTTACTTAGGTAATCATTTCTTGCTCTTTTCTAGGTTTGCCAGGCATTTTTGTATTTCCTCCTCCTATGCCTGTTCCAGCATTTGTCTCTTCACTCCTTAGTTCTTTTACACATATTATCGAACCATTTCTCTCTGGCATGAATTACACCTACTTTGGTGACAGGTATGCAGCAATCTGCTATCTTCCTATATTTCTCACAAACGATGTCGTACATTTCTTGTACAAATTTGTTGTTAAATAAGGTCCTCCGGTCAATAACTGCCAAAAGCTCATTCATTTTAATGTAATCTCGTTTCGGATAGTTCCTCCTCATGTGCTCAGTGCCTCTACTCTCAGGCAGAACATTTTCAATGATATACTCCATCAACAACACACAGTAGTCACTCTTTCCAATAGGTGATCCGAATGAGTCCTCACCTCTGTGTGGGCCAAGACTTATCCAATCCATCTCTTTATGATAAAAATCTCCAATAATCAAAGTCCTGCATTTCTTTCCAGTACAATTGGTAAATGAAGAAAAACCTAATTCACAGAGGTATGATGTGGAGAACTGCAATAAACTATTTAGTGCTTGACGAGCTATTGAAGGATATTCTATTTTGATGGAAATCCAAAATTGATGAATGGGCATCTCATTATGTTTGATTTTTAAGATGTCCCTTGCGATACTTAGGTCAAGTAGCGATGGCTCATCCTCACCCCTTGACCTCGTTGGTTCCAGTACATACTTTATCCTGAGTGCAAGAGTAGACTAAATATGAAAGCGGAACAAAGAACTGGCAAGTCCATCCTCTCTCATTTTTTGGTTGCCACATATTTGCTGACACAAAGGGTGACATTTGCAGGGTATGTTGAAATCCTAAAGACTCCACTTTCTACTCAGCTGCATATGTCGTGGCAGAGTTAGCGTCCTCGACTTTGAGGCGTCAAGTCGAAGGTTCGTGGCTCTCCGTGGTCTGAGGTTAGCAAGGGATTGTACTCAGGGTAATGATCACACCTGCCAAAACCAAAATCCTTCTCAAGAATGCACCGTCCTAGCCCTTAGTATAAGAGGGAGTCCATGACGTAAATCCTATCACATCACATGTGTGTTATGTGCGACGTGTTGGAGTGGAATGAGCAATGAGCGCTTTTATAACATATACGAATAAAGCTTTGTATCGTAAGAGCCTCTCCTGGTGATCTTTAATGGCGTCTACTGCCCGATCAGTTTACCATTAACGAGAATTTAAAATCGATGTAAAGATCGACTCCGAGAAGATTTCCCTTTGAACTCATTAATGAGAAAGCGCTCATTAGTAAATGCAATACGGATCTTGCGTTATATGCAAGGGTTCGAACTTCTTTTAAATGTCATTCTCTCTTTAACGGACTGAGGTTAGTAAGGGCATACACTCAGGGTAACGATTACATCGGCCAAAACAAGTCCTTTGTAAGAAGGCAACCGTCCTAGCCCTTAGTAGAAAAGGGAGTTCGTGACGTAAAACCGAATCCGAAAATATCTTTAATTTTGGATGTCCTTCAGTGGTGCAGAGGATCAACGCCTAACTCTCATACGGGATTTTAGGAGTTCGATTCTCTAAGCTTGCCATTCACAAACCCGGTGGGTCAGTCCCTTGTTTTCATCCACACTGTTCCAGATTCAACTTCCTGTGATAATTCGTACTGCTTTTCTAAGCCAGAAAAAAGAGAGTACCAGTCCCCCTCGTGCGATATCTGTCACCTTAGACAAGGTCAGCGAGAACTTTATCACCAAAGTAAGGTCACTGAAGAAGAGAATCTTCACATTTTCGGGCTTCGATAAGGGATAAACACGCGATGCATATTGTGGTTCTATCTAAAATCACGGAATACACACACAAATACACACACACACACACACACACACACACACACACACACACACACACACACACACACACACATACACACAAACAAACACAAGTACACACAAATATATATATATATATATATATATATATATATATATATATATATATATAAATATATATATATATATATATATATATATATATATATATATATATATATATATATATATATATATATATATATATATATATATATATATATATATATATATTCATATGAATAGCAGGAAGTAAATCTCCTGATATTTAGTATCCGATACCTTTCATGGATATATATATATATATATATATATATATATATATATATATATATATATATATATATATATATATATATATATATATATATATATATATATATATATATATTCCCTTATGAGTGAACATGACCCTTTTCTTACGATCACGGTTTCTTCTGATACTCTCCATCAGTTACTGATGTTCATCTGCATTGCTTATTCCGAAAAATCTACAAAGGAAAACAAATGCACCATTAGATATGAGGAGTCAGTGGTGGAAGGGATATTCATGAGCTCTTTTGTCTCCTCCTTCTCTCACTCTGTCACTCCCTCCTCCCCCAAATATTTCATCCCTCTATACCTCCTCCTCCTCTTTTATCCTCCTCCTATTTCTCCTCCTCCTCCTCCTCCTCCTTTCCTCTCATATTCTTCCTCTTTTCCATCTCCATTACCCCCTCTTCTTCCTCCTATTAAGCCTTAATTCCGCCTTCTCCTCCTATTCCTTCTCCTCTCCTTCTCCTTCTCCTTTTTCCCTTACTTCCCCCCACTCATCCTATGAGTCCTTTACCCCCATTATCATCATATCTCTTTCTTCTCCTCCTTTCTCCCCTACTTCCTCTCCGCCCACTTCACTTCCCCCCAGTGGCTACTCCTCCTCCCCTACCTCCCCCTTTTCCTAGTGTCTCCCCCCTCTCATCCATATCCAAGTAAGGATGACATAAAATGGATTGAACAATGTAAATGTCACACGAGTTCGCTTCTGAAGGAATAAAACGGAAGAAGAAGAAAAAAAGATAGAAATGTATCGACATAAAAATAACAAAATAATGATAATGATGATTAGCGTCATTATCATTGGTTCACATTTTGTCGTAAGTTTAAGTAAATAGGAGTGAATCATTTAACCTTTCCAGAGATTTGTATTTTATGATAGTTTCTATGCCACCTGTTTACCTTATAATGGACATGCATACATTAGATAAATGCGTTCATATAATCATACATACATACATATATGCACACATCCAGAGGGAAGTGCAGACTCACGTGCATCATTGATGAATTAAATACAGTATATACGAACAAATAGGCATCCAAGCATTTTACAAATCATATATACATACATGCATACATACATACATGCATACAAAGTGCATATTTATATATATTAAAGATGAATTAAGTACTTACATACAGATGAACATCCAAATATTTTACAATACATACATACATCCCTCCATCCATCCATCCACCATACATACATACATACACCGATACATACATACATACATACAATGTTATTAACTAATGCTATTAAGCTTACCCTACAACAATTACCTCTATAATAACTTATACTACTCCTGGTACTGTGCTACTACTTTCGCTGATACTACTATTTCTTTAGTACTTTGCAGTCACTTGTGCTTTGCTACCACCATCACCACTACTGTTTCTAGCTCTAACGGGATAAGCTATAATAATAATAATAATAATAATAATAATAATAATAATAATAATAATAATAATAATAATAATAATAATATTAATAATAATAATAATAATAATAATATTAATTAATAATAATAATAATAATAATAATAATAATAATAATAATAATAATAATAATAATAATAATAATAAAATAATCGTCATCTTCATCGTCAATAAACCATCATCTAACCTATAAAATGTACGTTCTGATCAATACAACGAAATGTCACATAATCAATATTTCTCTTCTTGAAGAGAAGCGCCGAGCAACGATTTTTCGCCTTCCAATCGCAAAAGGTCAGGAAGAGAAAATAGCCTTCATCTGTGACCTTCATTCTATATAAACAGATAACCCATTAACTTCAACTGCATTCTTATCTGTGTTATAGTCCTTTTTTTTTTTTTTTTAAATATGATACGCAGGATTCGGTCAGGGTTTATCGGCCCGTGCGTTGAAAGGTTTTGTTTGCTTTCTTTTCTAACTGTGTGTGTAGAAGGCTTTCTGAAATTTTCTTATTCTCTAAGTCCCAATCGCCCTGTTTATCTGTCTATCTTTATATATGCGTGTGTACGTGTGAATATATATATATATATATATATATATATATATATATATATATATATATATATATATATATATATATATATATATATATATATATATATATATATATATATATATATATATATATAGGCTGTTTCCCCCATATATATATATATATATATATATATATATATACCTATGGCTGTTTCCCCCATATATATATATATATATATATATATATATATATATATATATATATATATATATATATATATATATATATATATATATATATATATATATATATATATATATATATATATATATATATATATATCACACCCACCGCAACTTAATGTATCTACTGAAAAATATATATATCTATGCCACTCCAACAAATATTTTTTTCTCTCTCTCTCTCTCTCTCTCTCTCTCTCTCTCTCTCTCTCTCTCTCTCTCTCTCTCTATATATATATATATATATATATATATATATATATATATATATATATATATATATATATATATATATATATATATCACACACTCTCTCTCTCTCTCTCTCTCTCTCTCTCTCTCTCTCTCTCTCTCTCTCTCTCTCTCTCTCTCTCTCTCTCTCTCTCTCTCTCTCTATCTATCTATCTATCTATCTATCTATCTATCTATTTATCTATCTATGTATCTATCTATCTACCTATCTCATATTGTCTCTCTCTCTCTCTCTCTCTCTCTCTCTCTCTCTCTCTCTCTCTCTCTCTCTCTCTCCTCTCTCTCTCTCTCTCTCTCTCTCTCTCTCTCTCTCATACACGCCAACAAACATATACACTGTGCTAAGCTTGAAAAAGTTCAAAGACATGCCACGAAACTGGTGCCAGAAATACGCAATCTCAGTTATGATGAGAGGCTGAGGGAATTAGACTTACCATCACTCGAAGCTAGAAGAGTGAGGGGGGATATGGTGACAGTCTTTAAATTCCTTCATGGTTATGATAGAGTGGATAGGGATCGATATTTTGATATGGCTGGCTCTAGAACTAGAGGTCATAGTTTGAAGCTTCGTAAGAAAACTTCTTCGCAGGATGTAAGGAAATACTTTTTCAGTGTAAGAGTAGTTGATAATTGGAATTGGCTAAGCGAGGAGGTAGTTAATGCTATCTCAATCCATAGTTATAGGGACAGGTATGATAAGTATCACTAAGTATAAAATGGAACCGATGAGGAGACGGGAAGATACGAGCTTTGGGCTCTTTCCCGTAAACACAATTAGGTAATCACAATTAGGTAATCACACATATACATACACACACACACATAACTGCGTGTATGAGCGTGTGTTTTAATGTGGGATTCTATCTCTAGATCGACCCAGAAAATTTCTGGATGTTTATCAATGCATCCATAGTTCAAACAACCTAAATGTCAATATCGCTATCTAGAGTCTAGACAGTCATCGATAGAGCTATCTTTCTTTTTGTCTTCTATCTATCTATCAATATCTGTGAAAGTTTACATGCCTGTCTCTGTCAATCTATCCCACCTTCCTATCTGTATAGTAATCAATCTCTCTATTACTTAGTCAAAGGAACTGAATAATCGTCTATGTAGCTAACAATCTATCTATTTGTCTATCCATCTAGCTACAGATCTCTTTATCTGGTTGCTTGTATATCTCTTAATCTATCGACATATTTTTATCTATCTATCTATCTATTTATCTATCTATCCATCAATTGACTTCCCCCTCCCCCAAGTGAAGGTGGCTAGCAAAGCTCCTATCCGCCAGTCACTTGAGGTTGAAATAGATAGGAAGAGTAGTCTTTTTGATATATTTAGGTAACCCCTGTTAACTCATTGTATCAAGGGGCTTTAATAATGGTATAAATATAGTCACGCTTTCTCACAGACAAAATTTCAGTTTCATATGTATGTATGTATGTATGTATGTATGTATGTATGTATGTATGTATGTGTATATATACATGCATACATACATGCATACACACACAAACACACACACACATATTTCCCTTGAGCGAGAGGGTAAGAATACTTCCCCGTGTTCCCTGCGTGTCGTAAAACTCGACTAAATGTGACATTTCGTTGGGACTGGGAATCCCCTCCTCTGCATTTTCATCCTGCATAGACAAGGTATTTTGCTTTGACTCACCCACTCCCTTTATAAGAGTGAATGTGGCTTTAGTGTGTGTGTGTGTGTATGTATATATATATATATATATATATATATATATATATATATATATATATATATATATATATATATATATATATATATATATATATATATACTATAAATTTCGTTAGAAAAAATTTTACACAGTTGTGTAGAAAAACGGAAGGGAAAGCAAGAACAAGAAAAATGTTCTTGGAAATTGGGTTAAAGAGAGAGTGATGAACACAAAGCAAGACAAGAGATGGAGCAAACGCCTATCAATAATAAAACGCTTGAAGAGTATAGAGCAACATCAGGCTCTCTCTCTCTCTCTCTCTCTCTCTCTCTCTCTCTCTCTCTCTCTCTCTCTCTCTCTCTCTCTCTCTCTCTCTCTCTCTCTCTCTCTCTCTCTCTCTCTCTCTTATTTCAAAACTGTATGGGGAGCTACCAATAAGACTCAGATAAATAGAATACAAAAGCTTATCAATTTTGCAGTTCGAGTTGCCCTAGGGGGGGGAAAAAGAAAATATGACCACATCAAACCAACTCTCAAAAAACTTGGGTGGCTGCTAGCAGAAAACATGGTCACGTAAGCTATTTACGTTTTTGTATATAAAATTCTGAACCATCATTATCCTAACTGGCTATTTAATTTCAAAACAGTCAGGGATATAAAGGAAACCAACACAAGACAGAGTAGTGAGCTTTTTATTCAGAGAACAAACTCAGAATCAGGTTCAAAGTGTTATTATTGCTACTTTATTATTAACATTATAGTTAACATTTTTATCACATTATGATTATTGTTATTATAATTTTTATACACATCTGTTAACTCAAGGTAATCTTCATTTTCTAGGAAAACTATATTTCTGTTCGCTGTATGTATTACCCTCTTACATATTAGTTCAAATACATATTCTCTTATAAGTGTACTCTTATTTTTATAATACGTATAGCCATTGGACACATGGAAATAAATGTATGTTTGTTTCCTTGTTTGTTTATTTTTTTGTTCTCTCATGTTATGTTTTTATCTCTGTATCTATTTTTACCTATTTATCTCTCTTCCTACCTGCCAATTTCTCCAAATAACTATCCAACATTTCGTTAATGTATCTATTTATGTATGTATGTATGTATGTATGTATGTATGTATGTATGTATGTATGTATGATGTATGTATGTATGTAAATATATATATATATATATATATATATATATATATATATATATATATATGTGTGTGTGTGTGTGTGTGTGTGTGTGTGTGTGTGTGTGTGTGTGTGTGTGTGTGTGTGTGTGTGTGTGTGTGTGTGATTACCGAATTGTGATTACTTAATTGTGTTTACGGGAAAGAGCCCAAAGCTCGTATCTTCCCGTCTCCTCATCGGTTCCATTTTATACTTAGTGATACTTATCATACCTGTCCTTAAAACTATGGATTGAGATAGCATTAACTACCTCCTCGCTTAGCCAATTCCAATTATCAACTACTCTTACACTGAAAAAGTATTTCCTTACATCCTGCAAAGAAGTTTTCTTACGAAGCTTCAAACTATGACCTCTAGTTCTAGAGCCAGCCATATCAAAATATCGATCCCTATCCACTCTATCATAACCATGAAGGAATTTAAAGACTGTCACCATATCCCCCCTCAATCTTCTAGCTTCGAGTGATGCTAAGTCTAATTCCCTCAGCCTCTCATCATAACTGAGATTGCGTATTTCTGGCACCAGTTTCGTGGCATGTCTTTGAACTTTTTCAAGCTTAGCTATGTGCTTTTTCAAGTGTGTGTGTGTGTGTGTGTGTGTGTGTGTGTGTGTGTGTGTGTGTGCAATTACGGCATGCATGTGTCCATTATTTTATATGAGCATCTTCTTTACTATCAAACTATCTACCTATCTATCTTGATATCTATGTACCTATCTAATAATTTCCCTACCCAAGACCTACATATCTTAACAATACTTCTCTCTGAGTCACAATGTGCGTTTTATTGCTGTCTATTGCTCTATATTGCTCCCAATTTCGCCTGCAATTTTCGTATTCAGGAATAAATTGGCAAACATGTATAATGTCTGCCTGTATGAGACGCTTCGGAACATTTCGTGTACCAAAGAGCAGAATAATACGCTGAAAAAAAAAATGTATGTAAGTGAGTTTTTATAACAAAAAAACTTCACGGATGCCAATGCTCTGACGTATTGGATGGTCATTTGAAGACCTACTTGACATGTGCCAAGTGGAGATTTTTTTTTTTTTTTGAAGGTCATGCTATTGTGTACCGTAAGGGGATGCTTCGTTAGGATCAGTCCCAGAACAGGAACCTGTAAATTTTGTTCAGTTGCTGAACTTGGAATTGAGGTTAAGTTAGGGTAGACAATTCTAGCCAAAATGTGCCTTATCTAACCTAACCTCAACTAACCTCAACTACATTCTAAGCACCTAATTTTATCTAAAGTGCCTACTCTAGTATTGATCCGATTCGATATATGATAAAATTCAGACGATAATGACTAATGTATTGGAGATCTTCAAGGGTGAAGTCGTTTTGCCTGTTCATGGTTCACTTCCTGGAGGAATAATGTCACAAAACAGCTAACAAGGCACGATTTGACACAAGTATCAAAGAGTTCTGATGAGAGAGGCGAGACTGAGATGGTTTGGGCGTGGACTGAGGAGCGATGAGGAGTACGTTGGGAGAAATCTGAGAATGAAGCTTCCAAACAGAAAGGGGAGAGGTAGGCCAAAGAGGAAAGTTACGGATGTGGTGAAGGACATGAAGGTGTGTGGTGTGACGGAGGAGGACGCAGGGGATAGGGTGATATGGACACAAGTGATTCACTGTAGCGACCTCTGACAGGAGAAGAAGGAAGATTAGATGATCAAAGAGCTCTGGACAATAAGTCAGAAAGCTTTCTATGATATTGTTATTTTTATTTCACTGGCCACAAACCATTACTATCAGACATTTGATATTGCCCACAAAAAGAACGAGAAGGAAAAGATACGGCAGTACTTTGAGAAAATTATTGCATTGAAAGAGAATAATTTACTCCAATTATGACGATGAAGGGGGCGACTGGGACTACTAATTCAGTGCTTCTATTCAAGGTTTTCCGAGCTCATGACAGACAAAAATCAAGAACCCAAACGCATCAGTGCATGGTTGCAATGCTGAATATCTTATACTTATATTAGAAGCTGCACTGCTTTCCCTCTGTGGGACAAGGTCCTAAGGTAGGGTAGAAAATACTAGGAATCTGGAATGTGAAGATGTAGTTTTTGAAAGAAGAATTATTATCATATAATCCTAGTACTAACATCTAAATTAAAAAGTAGTAGTAGTAGTAGTAGTAGTAGTAGTAGTAGTAGTAGTAGTAGTAGTAGTAGTAGTAGTAGACTACAGCACTGCTAGTATTAATAGCAGAGGTGGTAATAGCTGTAGAGGTAATAGAGAAGATATTAACGCTCTCCTTATAATTCAGTTACAATATAACCACAGATAAAAGATTTTTTATTCGTTTCATTGCCATACTAGATTTCATGTTTCTACAGAAGCGCCGATTGCACAAGAATGATATGTAATCTTTAATTTTGTATGCATTTTCAGTTTGGTAAATATCTAGATCTTACTCAAACTGTCCATGTATGATTTGCCTTTTTTAATCTTTCACTAAATTCCAATTCGAGAGCCTCTACTGAATAGCATTGTGCCTAAATATCTTAATGACTCAGCCTCATCAGTCAACTCTTCCTCTAGTGTCATTTCATCTCTCAGTGCACACACTCTCTCCTCGCTATCTCTGTTTCTCTAGAGTTTATTGCAAGCTCCAACTCTGTATATATCTGATGAATTCTATCAAGCAAACTTAGCAAATCTTGTGGTGTTTTACTAATTAAAGCAGTAGCATCTACGCATTCCAGTCTAAAACACACACACACACACACACACACACACACACACACACACACACATACGAGCTTTGGGCTCTTTCCCGTAAACACAATTAGGTAATCAATTAGGTAATCACACACACACACAGCTGCAATCAATGGCTAGAATAGGTGGAAATGTTTTGGAATGGATAAAAAGTTACTTAGAAGGAAGGGAACAGAGGGTTAGAGTAAGACACTCGGTGTCTGAATGGAGAAGAGTTAGTAGTGGAGTTCCACAGGGTTCAGTTTTAGGGCCACTTTTGTTCCTTGTATATGTAAATGACCTACCAGAGTGTGTAAATTCATTCATGAATATGTTTGCAGATGATGCAAAGATTGTGAAGAAAGTAAAAAACGAGAACAATGGTAGAGAACTTCAGGAGGATCTAAATAATCTGCATGAGTGGTCAGAAAAGTGGCTAATGAAATTCAATACTTCAAAATGTAAGGTAATGAGAATGGGTACAAGTGCAAGAAGGCCCAAGCTTGACTACTCGGTGGCTGGAGTACAACTTCAAGAGACAGAAAATGAGAGAGATCTAGGAGTAAACATACTGGCAGATTTGTCTCCAGAAATACATATAAATGGCATAGTAAGGGCAGCATATGCATTCTTATCAAATGTAAGGGTAGCCTTCAGGCACATGGACAAGGAAATGTTCAGAAATATTTATGTAACCTATGTGAGGCCAAAACTCGAATATGCAGCCCCCTTTTGGAATCCGCACTTGAAAAAGCACATAGCTAAGCTTGAAAAAGCTCAAAGACATGCCACGAAACTGGTGCCAGAAATACGCAATCTCAGTTATGATGAGAGGCTGAGGGAATTAGACTTACCATCACTCGAAGCTAGAAGAGTGAGGGGGGATATGGTGACAGTCTTTAAATTCCTTCATGGTTATGATAGAGTGGATAGGGATCGATATTTTGATATGGCTGGCTCTAGAACTAGAGGTCATAGTTTGAAGCTTCGTAAGAAAACTTCTTCGCAGGATGTAAGGAAATACTTTTTCAGTGTAAGAGTAGTTGATAATTGGAATTGACTAAGCGAGGAGGTAGTTAATGCTATCTCAATCCATAGTTTTAAGGACAGGTATGATAAGTATCACTAAGTATAAAATGGAACCGATGAGGAGACGGGAAGATACGAGCTTTGGGCTCTTTCCCGTAAACACAATTAGGTAATCACAATTAGGTAATCTCACACACACACACACACACACACACACACACACACACACACACACACACACACACACACACACACACACACACACACACTCAGAAATATTTATGTAACCTATGTGAGGCCAAAACTCGAATATGCAGCCCCCTTTTGGAATCCGCACTTGAAAAAGCACATAGCTAAGCTTGAAAAAGTTCAAAGACATGCCACGAAACTGGTGCCAGAAATACGCAATCTCAGTTATGATGAGAGGCTGAGGGAATTAGACTTACCATCACTCGAAGCTAGAAGAGTGAGGGGGGATATGGTGACAGTCTTTAAATTCCTTCATGGTTATGATAGAGTGGATAGGGATCGATATTTTGATATGGCTGGCTCTAGAACTAGAGGTCATAGTTTGAAGCTTCGTAAGAAAATTTCTTCGCAGGATGTAAGGAAATACTTTTTCAGTGTAAGAGTGGTTGATAATTGGAATTGGCTAAGCGAGGAGGTAGTTAATGCTATCTCAATCCATAGTTTTAAGGACAGGTATGATAAGTATCACTAAGTCTAAAATGGAACCGATGAGGAGACGGGAAGATACGAGCTTTGGGCTCTTTCCCGTAAACACAATTAGGTAATCACAATTAGGTAATCACACACACACAAACATATATATATATATATATATATATATATATATATATATATATATATATATATATATATATGATATATATATATATATATACTGTATATATTATATATATATATATATATATATATATATATATATATATATATATATATATATATATATAGAGGCAAAATTCCATGCACATGGATCTACTAACATGCACGAAACGTACACTTGCATACAAGTGACGCAATTTAAAACTACATTGCAAAAGTATTTTCAAATGATGATAACGATAACAACAACAACAACAGCAATAATAATAATAATAATAATAATAATAATAATAATAATAATAATAATAATAATAATAATAATAATAAAAATAATAACTCATTTTGTTCTTATTTTAGGTGCCCTCCGTCTGTTGGCTTCAGATAACTCAGCTTGCATCCTAAGTTCACATATGTAAAAAAAAATGCCAAGCGAAAACTAAAGAAACAAGCATCTACAGGAACATGAATACCAATACTTACGTTTACAACTGCCAGTTCTTCAGCGATGTATATATATATATATATATATATATATATATATATATATATATATATATATATTATATATATATATATATATATATATATATATATATATATATGTATGTATGTATGGTAATCATACATTTTGAAAAGGGATATGGATATAGCTTTACAGTTAAATTAATTTATAAAATAATTGAGCATGCAATCGATATAAAAAATCAAATAAGCAAAATAAAAAATATAATAATAAAAAAAAAAACTCTGGTGCAATTTCCGCTAAGGATTAACACCACTTCAGCGAAGAGAATTCTATGCATATTACTTGGGATTCAAATTTCTACTGAAAGCTGACGAAGAAGATTTAACAGGAGCTCTGACTTAAGGATATATGTATGTGATTACCTAATTGTGATTACCTAATTGTGTTTACGGGAAAGAGCCCAAAGCTCGTATCTTCCCGTCTCCTCATCGGTTCCATTTTAGACTTAGTGATACTTATCATACCTGTCCTTAAAACTATGGATTGAGATAGCATTAACTACCTCCTCGCTTAGTCAATTCCAATTATCAACTACTCTTACACTGAAAAAGTATTTCCTTACACCCTGCGAAGAAGTTTTCTTACGAAGCTTCAAACTATGACCTCTAGTTCTAGAGCCAGCCATATCAAAATATCGATCCCTATCCACTCTATCATAACCATGAAGGAATTTAAAGACTGTCACCATATCCCCCCTCACTCTTCTAGCTTCGAGTGATGGTAAGTCTAATTCCCCCAGCCTCTCATCATAACTGAGATTGCGTATTTCTGGCACCAGTTTCGTGGCATGTCTTTGAACTTTTTCAAGCTTAGCTATGTGCTTTTTCAAGTGCGGATTCCAAAAGGGGGCTGCATATTCGAGTTTTGGCCTCACATAGGTTACATAAATATTTCTGAACATTTCCTTGTCCATGTGCCTGAAGGCTACCCTTACATTTGATAAGAATGCATATGCTGCCCTTACTATGCCATTTATATGTATTTCTGGAGACAAATCTGCCAGTATGTTTACTCCTAGATCTCTCTCATTTTCTGTCTCTTGAAGTTGTACTCCAGCCACCGAGTAGTCAAGCTTGGGCCTTCTTGCACTTGTACCCATTCTCATTACCTTACACTTTGAAGTATTGAATTTCATTAGCCACTTTTCTGACCACTCATGCAAATTATTTAGATCCTCCTGAAGTTCTCTACCATTGTTCTCGTTTTTTACTTTCTTCACAATCTTTGCATCATCTGCAAACATATTCATGAATGAATTTACACACTCTGGTAGGTCATTTACATATACAAGGAACAAAAGTGGCCCTAAAACTGAACCCTGTGGAACTCCACTACTAACTCTTCTCCATTCAGACACTGAGTGTCTTACTCTAACCCTCTGTTCCCTTCCTTCTAAGTAAGTTTTTATCCATTCCAAAACATTTCCACCTATTCTAGCCATTGATTGCAGCTTCCTAATAAGTCTCCCATGTGGAACAGCGTCAAACGCTTTCTGGAAGTCTAGGAATATGCAATCTGCCCAGCCCTCTCTTTCCTGTAAGATTTGGCTTACCTCATCATAAAATTCTAATAAGTTTGTTACTGTTGATCTACCTTCTCTGAAGCCATGTTGCCTCACTGACAAAAAGTTGAAGGATTCCAAGTGAAGAGAGATATGTTTCCTTAGTAGTTTCTCCATAACTTTGCAAACTATGCTGGTCAAGGAAACTGGTCTATAGTTCAGAGCCGTATCCCTCCTTCCCTTTTTGAAGATAGCTAGAACATTTGCTTGTTTCCAGCATCTTGGAATCTCCCCCGACTCCAGTGACTCCTTAAATATGATACTTAGTGCCACTGATATTGTGTTTGCGCATTTTTTAAGCACATGAGGGGATATGTCATCAGGACCTGTAGCTTTATGAACATCTAAATCCATCAGCGCTTTGCGTGTGTGTGTGTGTGTGTGTGTGTGTGTGTGTGTGTGTGTGTGTGTGTGTGTGTGTGTGTGTGTGTGTGTGTGTGTGTGTGTGTGTGTGTGTGTGTGTGTGTGTGTGTGTGTGTGTGTGTGTGTGTGTGTGTACGAACCAACAGAAAACGTAATGATTGCAAGAACATTTTGAGATCTTTTTAACGATCTTTATGAGTATGAGAAAAATATAAGCTTATAGAAAATATGAAAGATATTGTGCAAACACAAAGACTGCTATCTCATTTACTACTACCACCACTACAACTACTGCTACTACTACTACTACTACATCTACTACTGCTACTACTACTACTACTACTACTACTACTACTACTACTACTACTACTACTACTACTAATAATAATAATAATAATAATAATAATAATAATAATAATAATAATAATAATAATAATAATATTAATAATTCTCTCTCTCTCTCTCTCTCTCTCTCTCTCTCTCTCTCTCTCTCTCTCTCTCTCTCTCTCTCTATATATATATATATATATATATATATATATATATATATATATATATATATATATATATATATATAAAATATATATATATATATATATATATATATATATATATATATATATATATATATGTATATATTATATATATATATATATATATATATATATATATATATATTATATATATATTATTATATATATATATATATATATATATATATATATATATATATATATATATATATATATATATATATATATATATATATATTCCTCTGTACCAGACAGAGTACCTCACTGGCAACTCACTGGCTACTAAAGGTAACAGAGGAACTTGAGGCTATCATTTCATCCAGTCGTTACTGAACATATCTTTCTCCTGCCTGTGTATTGTACCTTAGTGGTCACCCTACTAGTTTCGACGGGGCATGCCAAATAAATTAAATAAATAAATATCCAACCATATATGAGTGTATTTGCGTAATTTAATTTACCTTATTGTGCTTACGGGAAAGAGACTTATGCTCATACCTCCCCATTTCCTAATCGGTTTAATTTTTTACTCCTCGACACCTATCGTATCTATCCTTAAAAGTATGGATGACTTTAGCATTTAATGCTCCCTCATATACCGAATTCCAATTACAAACCATTCTTACGCTAAAATAACACTTCCTTACATACTGCATAGACAAATTCTTGTCAGGCTTCAAACTTTGACCTCTAGTTCTAAAACCACCCATACCAAAATAACGTTCCTTGTCCACTCTGTCAAGCTTATAAGTAATTTATCAACAGTTACGTTATTTCCACTTTTCCTTCTAGCTTTGAGTGATGGTAAGTCTAACTCGTTCGGTCTCTCCTCAAAACTGAGATTGCGTATAGTTGCTACTAGCTTCGTAGCATGTCTCTGAACTTTCTCCATTTCTATAATATGCTTTTTCAAGTGCGAATTCCAAATGGGCGCTACATATTTAGGCTTTGGTCTCACATAAGTCACAAATATCTCTTATTTTTTTCTTATCCATATGCCTGAATATCACTCCAATGCTTGCTAAGAAAGCATATGCTGTCTTTAATAAACCATTTATATGCATTTCCGAAGATAAATCTGCATATACGTGTACCCCTACTTCAATTTCGTTCTCTGTTTCTTGAAGACTGAGTATTCAAACTTGGGACTTCCTACACACTTGCCTATTTAGGATTACCATTATTCTCATCTCTTACTCTCTTCACTATCTTGGCATCACATGAATACATAGTTCAAAATGCATTTACAGACTACGGCAGATAATTTACACATATAAGGAACAGAAGTGGCCCAAAATCTGATGCCTGTCATACGCCTTATCGCTAATCTTTCTCCAATGTCTTACTCTGACCCTGAACTCCCCTTCATGCGAATAAGATTATTTTCTACACCAAGACATAACCACCAATTCTTGACATTACTTGCAGTTTCTTCATGAGTCTCCCATGTGAAAATGAAGCAAATACATTCTAATAATCTATAAACTTGCAGAATGTTTAGCTTTTTCATTCTTCAAAATATTAGGCTTACTTCACTATAGCATTCTATGGACCCATATTGTCTCACTGACAAAATGACTGAAGGACTCCAAGTGAAGAGAAATGCATTTTCGCAGTAGTTTCTCCATTAATCTGCAATATATCCTAGTGTGCTATCTGAAATACACCTATAGCTGAAAGTTATGTCTCTCCTTTCCATTCTGAAAATAAGTTCCACATTAGCTCGTTTGCAGTATCTTGGAATCTCCGCTGTATGATGCATCGTACAACAGATAATGGTGCAGTATATTTCTCAAATACTTAGTACTCAGAAATGTGCGTGTGTGTTTGTGCAAGCGTGTACTCCCTGATCTATGGAGAAGGACTAGTACTCTCGTATAGTCCCTTACTATCAAATGTGGCCATCAATAATTACAGAGCAGCTAAGGAGCTGAAAACTCTTATTAGCTTACAACTGTTTTCTTGCAGCAGAACAACGAAAGAGCCAGAACATGTGTAACGAACATGGGTCTTTTGCTATGGACAAGTCCACATTGCTAGTTTCAGCAAGAGAAAAAGATAGGGTTGCCATTTTAGCATGTGGTCCACCTTACAATACATACATTATTGCACTCTAACCTAAACAAACTTACCTAACCTAGCGTAACCCATACTCCATGATGATACATAAATAGCAAAGCAAGTTATATGTTGTTAAGTATTAATGTCCAAAGATACTTAGGTTATTGCGTAAAGGTCCAGGTAGAAGGCACACTAAATTAGCACCAGGTAACATTTCAGTGACAAGCAGTTCTTCTGTTACAAATGTAGCCATCTTAAAAGGAATAATGTATGAAAAGACACAGAACAACACAGAAAGGAAGTGAAGTACATATCGTTCAAGGAAATAGCCGCCATAGTTGGGATTGTCGGGAGTCGTAGCCCTGACCCTTAGAGAACGCGTCGTCCACATGAGTGTTAAAAATAAACTGAACCCCCCCCCCCTCACGAATCTAAGAATACGTCCCAGAGGCTTACGAATTTATTCAAAGCCCTGAAGAATACCGCTAAGAATAAATTGGACTCTCTCTCTCTCTCTCTCTCTCCTCTCTCTCTCTCTCTCTCTCTCTCTCTCTCTCTCTCTCTCTCTCTCTCTGACACCCACACAATAAAAATTAACAAAAAGGTTACATTCTTCTTTTGATACTCAGTGAGATACTAAGACCTTTATGCATTATATATAAAAACAAGTAACTGTATTTAACTCATCAGTCTCAAATAATACGTGATGCACTCTTGCGCTTTATTTTGAAAGGACAATTAATTAATTATTTATTTATGCATTTCTCACTTTATTTCATTATCTATTTACTTATTTATTTATTTATTTAACAATTCCTTTAATACATGAATGACAGGAAGACAAATACTGCTCTTATCGAATTCCCCCCCCCCCATACTCTGGATGCCTTTGCTCATTTACAATGGATCCCACACATCAGCTGGGGTACTCATTAAGACTGCTGAGTTAACAAGGGGCTACTACCACACGAGAGACGCCGTATCTGCAATACGCATTTCATGATTATATACTTGCATTATTATTATTTGATGGAATAATTCTCGTCCTGCAGCTCCCAATGAGAAATAAATTATGATCTTTTAAAGGGAGTAACCCCAGGGGGTTAGGTGTTATTCATATATACAGGTCAAGTCGCCTAACCTAACCTAATTTAACCAAACAATTTAAGAGGTCATTCACCTTTACGTGGAGTTCTGGGGGTTTCCTAATCATAACAATTATAAAAAAAAAATACTACCACCTTTATATATATATAAATGTTAGAATGTGCTGCAAGATTAAAATATTTTTTTTTTCAAAAGTCATTATAAGAAAATATTGTCTTTTTTTCCAATATAAGAGAAGAGGTGCACAACTCCACCAAGCCCTTCATCGAAGCCTGAGCATGTAAAGATACTGTTTGACCACAGACTTCACATATTTCAAGGTGTACTCACGATACCATCTGAGTAGACAGAATAATAAAACACAAATAACACCAACCATTACTTTCCTTTGTTTAAGGGTTCAGAGGAGGTACCACTTCAGTATGTGGCCTGTCTCACTATCTGTTAACTAAAAACATGGTGAAATAGGTCCTAATCTCCTAAGTTAAATAAGACAGCGTACCATGAGTTACAAACAATATAGATCTGACAAGTGAAAAAAAAAACCTAAATGCACAAGCACGCACACAGAAACACACATAAATAAACACGTGCAAGCAAGAAAAGTTCACTGACTTCTGACGGTGGGGCCATAACTCTGACGCCTTAGAATGTACAATCTAAATACCAGAGGGGGCTACAATAAAATAAAAAAAGTGACAGATTCCTTTCCCCCTAAAAACCTCTCCAAAAATTCAAAACATCATCCCCTCCTAAAAGGCCAGAAACACCCCCCAAAATTTATTTGTTCCCAATGCCACGCTCTCCAACACCCACAACTGCGAAGTATTGTATTGCTGCGTATCACTTTGTTGTTGTCGTTGAGGCTGTTGTTGTTGTTGTCGGGGTCATTTTGTCGATAATTGCGGTCGTAGTTTCTGCTCTATATGGGTCTTGGTTTTCATGCTCTTTAATGGCGGGCCTCTTGAGTACTTGTTAGACTCTTTTGTGTATTTTTAGCAATTAATACCCAATGTTGTTGATACTTTTAGTATTATCTTTATTATTAAAAAGATATTATTATTATTTTTTCTATTACTATTATTATTATTATTATTATTATTATTATTATTATTATTATTATTATTATTAAGCACTCTTACATACGCAGAGGAACAATTTCAGAATAACACCATCAGAACGCATTTTAATACCGACGCCGGATCGATACGCAGAGAATCCAATAGCTATTTATAGGAAGGGAACTGAGAGAGAGAGAGAGAGAGAGAGAGAGAGAGAGAGAGAGAGAGAGAGAGAGAGAGAGAGAGAGAGAGAGAGAGAGAGAGAGAGAGCGTCCTGTTTATATATATATATATATATATATATATATATATATATATATATATATATATATATATATATATATATATATATATATATGCATTTTTGCGTGTGTGTGTGTGTGTGTGTGTGTGTGTGTATGCGCACACAGACGATTATATAGTCATATCTGTGTCTAAATATCAATCTATCTATCCATCTAACTATATCCATATCTATATTTAATATATATATATATATATATATATATATATATATATATATATATATATATATATATATATATATATATATATATATATATATATATATATAAGCCAGTAAAAAAGAAAAAGAAAATAAAGCTAAAGAAATAGAAAAGAGGAATAGTGAGGCGAGTAAAAGAGGGGGTTTAGACCCCCCTCTAATCTCGTCAAATCTCCTAGATGTGCAAAAGGCGACTGAAGGGTAAACTCCTCCTTTCCCCCTTTTAATCCGCAAAAAACAACAAGTGAATATAAAAACAACAACAACATACAAATGTTCTGTTTACACAATGTAATTATATACGCATTATTTAAGACGTCGTCGTCGTCGTCTTCATATTGCGATGCTTTTCTTTCAAAGAAGTTTCTCATTTTTCGGTCGTCACCTCTGCGGTTTCTTGGCTTGGCATATGCAGAGCTTTACCCTCAGATTGCTTAACTAATTATTATTATTATTATTATTATTATTATTATTATTATTATTATTATTATTATTATTATTATTACTCTACTATTGTTATTGTTGTTGTTATTCTTGTTCTTGTTGATAATTTGAGGACATGCTTTATTGTACATTCTCGCATGCTCCGGTCTGTCTATACTTATACAAAGTACTGTGTATAACAAGATATACAGTCCAATAACAATTTCGTAATACCACTGGTGTGAAGGAGAGAAAAATCCGCTTTCGTATCCCCCGCCTCTTGTAGGAGGTGACTAAAAGGGATATTCCTAGAGAAAGGGAAACAACTTTGTCTACTTATTTGCTGTCTGTCATAAGAATCAACAACATAGGATGAAATATGAAAGTCTGATCAATCCTCCCTTCCTGGTTTTTAAGTCACAAAACAACTGACAGTGGATCCGAGACTGGGTATGGGTACGTTGAAGCTCTACCACTTCAGTACTGTTGCTGCAATTGTGACCAGTCAGCTAGCAAAACGGAATATGACATCACACACACACACACACACACACACACACACACACACACACACACACACACACACACACACACATAATATATATATATATATATATATATATATATATATATATATATATATATATATATATATATAGTTACCGTGGCTCAAGCGGTAGCGTTCGCGACTTTGAGGCGTCAGGTCGAGGGTTCGCGCCCCGTCACGGTCTGAGGTTAGCAAGGGCATGCACTCAGGGTAACGATTACATCTGCCAAAACAAGTCCTTCGCGAGAAGGCAACCGTCCTAGCCCTTGGTAGAAAAGGGAGTCCGTGACGTAAAACCGGAACATATATATATATATATATATATATATATATATATATATATATATATATATATATATATATATATATATATATATACAATAAAAAAAAGACACACTTTATAACATTGAATATTAATCCCCCAACATATTTCAAAACGAAGCAGAGGTAGTTAAGCAATGACCATGGCTATAAATTTTGAGAAAATATCTCGGTGCCTCTGGAGTGTCATTTCTACCTCTTAAAATAAGTTTATTTTTTTTATTTATGATAGTGACACCAGGACGGACGAAAAGCAAAATATAAATAAATCTGCCTTCATCGGGCCAAGGCACGAAGAAAACATAAAGTAAAGAGAAACAAGATGGGGAGTGTTGTGACTTGTCAGATTATTCATTCTACTCTAATATAACCTAACTCTACTTACCTAACCTCGTTATGTTAGGTTAGATGAGTCTGATTAGGTTAGAGTACCATAAAAGATGAAGTAAATTTCAAGAGACAGGACTCGCACTCCAAAGGCACACACTTCTCACTCCAAGGAGACGCGCTATACCTTGGAGAGCTGAGGTCGATGAAACAAAATGTGGTGCCATTTCACCTCGTGGGGGGGAGGGGACGACGACCTCAGAAGCTACCATAGCATCGAAAATTTGTTTATGTACTTTGTCCTGTGTCCAGCTGATATATATTTGACACAATATCTGGAGGAATTTCCTTCAAGTAATTAATGTAATAGGCAGATGAATAAGTAAATAAATAAGTAAACAGATATTTAAGAATAAATAAATTGGTAAGTCAATTACTTTATTAATAAATAAATAGAACTCTTAAAACAGTCTCCTAATGAAGCTCGCCATTCACCAAATTTCGGCTGCACGTGATGACAATTTCTAAGGAGGAATAAAATCCTCGGTCATCCCCGTTCCTCTTGCCAATGAAATCGGGTTTTACCAACAACCTCCCATGAGAAAGATACCTGTACGAGCTCAGGCATAAGAGAAGGTATTCAAGTATCTGTCCGGCAGCAAAGCTCATCAACAAGGAAATGAGAAGAAAAGACAGGGAAAGAAAAAAGGAAAAAGGAAAGTTTATCATAAATTCAATAAAAAAAAAATGGATATACCTGTCCTGCGATCTTACCTCTAAAAACAGAGACAAACAGTTAGACAGATAAGCTAACAGGAAAAGCAGACATGAAAGAAAGAAAGAAAGAAAGATACTAATCCCTGTTACCTTACGCATTTCGACACATATTTCCAGCACTTTGAGCACTTCAAAGACATTAATACCTCAAACGCCATCCTAAGAGAGAGAGAGAGAGAGAGAGAGAGAGAGAGGGAGAGAGAGAGAGAGAGAGAGAATGTACCTAAATACACCCCAAAAAAACTCGTTCTCTCCTATATGCGATTTTCTTCTCAGAACGTCGACTCTACCCTCCCCCCCTTACCCCATCTAATACTGAAAGAACTCACCCCTCTTAACCTCCGAGATTAAATACCCAATTTGTGCCAAAAGCAGAAAAATTAATCAGTAAATAAATAAATATATAGAATAAAAACAAAGTAATAAATACTTAAATAGCTTTAGAGGAGGGAAACTTTAATATTATTGATTATAAGCTCACTTACGTACATATAGACATACACACCTATTTATGAGAGTACTTGACAATACAACAGTCTCTATTACGAATGTAGAAAAAGCTATAGATGAATTAGTTACCCCTGATAAAGAATATCTTAATTAATAAATATACATATTGTATGTAGTCATACATACATACATATGTGAATTTACACACACACACACACACACACACACACACACACACACACACACACACACACATATATATATATATATATATATATATATATATATATATATATATATATATATATATATATATATATATATATATATATATATATATATATATATATATATATATATATATATATATATATATTTGCGTTGTGTGTGTGTTTATATATATATATATATATATATATATATATATATATATATATATATATATATATATATATATATATATATATATAGTATATATATATATATATATATATATATATATATATATATATATATATATTGTGTGTGTGTGTGTGTGTGTGTGTGTGTGTGTGTGTGTGTGTGTGTGTGTAATAGCAATTATATAGAAAGAAATACGCTAATATTAATTCGTGTGTGCTTGTTAATGTGTGTAATATCAACAACTAAAAAGAAAGAAATGCACATATTTAATTATTAAATAAACAAGTAAACAAATAACTAGATAAACCAAGAAGTAAAAAAAAAAAAAAGGGAGAGACTCCCTACATAATAGGGCCAGAGTCAGCCTAAACCAGTGGTTTACAACCTGTGGGTAATGGACCACAGGTGAGCCATGGGCAATTCTTGGGGAGCCTAATTATATAAATGAAAAAGTAGAACTAATAAAGAGTTTCAAGTATGCTTTATAGTGATTTTATTAACATCATTACACAATTCTGAAGGCCAGTGGGCCATACGTATGTAGAGGTGCCTAAAGTGGGCCATGGGTACAAAGAGGTTGAAATCCATTGGCCTAAACCAAGAAGCACTGACTAAACGCCGTTATAAATATGGCAAGGTTACTAAGAACCCAGAAATGCGCTTTTGAACACCAAGAATGTACACACACACACACCTGCTCTTTCTCATCTAGTTCCCACGTTTCTCTAAACACGGACTAGGTTTCATTCTTCCTCTTGGCTGTACCTAAAATTGTGTTTGTTACCTCTGTTGCCCATTACTTTAAATTGTGGACATCGCCGCCGGTAATAAAGTCACAAGAAAAAAGTCACAGGTACAAAAATTTCACAATTTAGGTTTATTTAAGTTAGACTTTTCCTGTGACTTTTTTGTGTGTGACTTTTTACCTGTGAATTGTTTACCTGGATTTGTGAGAGCTATATTTAGGGTGTACTATCTGCAAATTCCTGTCCGCTATTTGCAGTCAATCACGAAATGCAAAAATCGCCGTGATATGCCATTTTAGAAAGTTATTAATTATGTATATTTTTTGTTGTTGTTTGTTTTGTTTGTACCAACAGATCGAACCAAGTTTTTTTTTATTTCTTCCTTTTACAGATAATTCAAAATAATGGCTCACGAGAGAGTACGGAGGGGTCAATGATTTAAGGTGCGTCCACTCCGGCAACAAAACATATCCACAACAAAATTGACAACATTGGCTGCAACAATGTCTGTGTTGCTACGGATTCGATGGTGTCGATATGTTGGATGTCGACTGCGATGTTTGGGTCAATGTTTACAACTTGTTTCCGACTGCATGTTACCGGTGTGGACGCACCTTTACTAAGACTAAATCAGACACACTAAGGCAACGAAGATTTAGACCTCAATACAATAGAACTATTCTATCAGAGAAAGAAAATCTCAGGGTGAGCAGCAGTCTGGAGATGGAACCGGCCAATGAATTGCACCTTGTAGCAGGCACGTATGGAGGAACTCTGTTGTAATTAGTTCTAAACTAGTGATTTTCAACCTGGGGGTCATAAGAAGAATTTAAGGGAACCAAGGCGTTCTTTACGGGTTATTTAAGATTTCACAGGTCCAGTCCCTGTATGGCACAGTGAAAAAAAAGAATGAAAAAGGTTGAGAACCAACGGTCAAAACCTTAGTCGAACTTTTGTGTCTGTTTTGGTTGCAAGGCATTCAACACACTGTGCTTTCTCATGAGAATTAATTTCGGATTATCTAGAAAAGAAAAGAAATTTAAAATTACAAGATGTTGCAAACAAAAAACTCAGTACAAAAAAAATTGCTACAGAACAAATAAGTTCTCTGCTGAATGGCACAACACGAGCATTTTTACAGTGTGATCGACAAACTCAACGGACAGAAGTTGTACACGTAATTTTTATCACCCTATACATACACAAACAGCTGTCTGGATAGACAGGTATAAATGTGTACAATATAAATACCCAGTTTAAAAAAATCCATCCCGAAAGAATGACAAAACGGCAAACAGAGGGCAGGCAGTATAATAGGTACACACAGGTTAAACGGGCTGGATGAGAGGTGTAAACACGTACATGAAACAGGATTCTCTCTCTCTCTCTCTCTCTCTCTCTCTCTCTCTCTCTCTCTCTCTCTCTCTCTCTCTCTCTCTCTCTCTCTCTCTCTCTCTTTCCTCTGTTCTACTCCACTCTAAATAACACATCGGTAACAATCTTTTGACACAGTATTTTCCATAGCTATGATTTAACTATATATTACCAAACTACAAAATTACTGAATTTTAAGATATATATAAGTAGAAATCTCTTTCAATTCTTTCCATTTTTTTTATTACTTTGTGTATTAGGTCATAAAGTCCACAATTATTTTTAAACACTGGTTTTGGCACAGTAAACCCACAGAGTTAGTGAATTAACAAACTCTACCGAAAAATCTCTGTTCATTTTAGTCCCACTTTCAAACCCACAGTCTAGGCTAGTTTTGGCATCAAATTCAAATCTTAGAACAGGGAAATGACTCAAGAAACACAAAATACATAAAAGTGCGTAAAGTCGGGTACTAAATACAAGTAGTTACCAGGCTGATCATTTTATTATCATTAATCATTACTACTACTACTACTACTACTACTACTACTACTACTACTACTACTACTACTATTATTATTATTATTATTATTATTATTATTATTATTATTATTATTATTATTATTATTATTATTATTATTATTATTATTTAAGATGTCTTGGTTTTCCCAAAGCATAAGCTGATATAAACAGGTCATTGATCTTGTTTTAGACCTTTGTCTACAGCCCATCTTCTTTTAGAGGGGAAAAAATGTAGCAAAAACTATTAATAATGAAGCCACTCTTAAAACTTTTTTCATTGTAAATATAACAAATGTCAACTCAAGCGATTAAGTTGCCAATTAGCGATATAATGTTTTTTTTTTTTTTTTCAAATCAAGGTGGTCATCTTCTGTGAAATGAATAAAAACTAAGTAGGAAAAGTAGATATTTTGTAGAAATGTATCAAAAATATTCTCTCAAATAAATATAATGGCCTCAATAGAATGAAGAAGGATTATCTTCACCATGTCATTCGAGGCTAGGTCAGATTAGGGTAGTTCAATATATAATAACCATACATACTTATATTCATAAGTACATACAGGTATCTACATAAGTATATATGTATGTGTGCGTGTATATATATATATATATATATATATATATATATATATATATATATATATATATATATATATATATATATATATATATATCATTGGCAGGTAGCAAACAACTTATAATGTTGACAGTCCACAAGCTCTCCCATTTTGAGGTTCATCGGGATCACAAACTATTATAAACAATTTTGTATCACCTGCGAAAATATTTGCAGAAAGGAAAACTAAGCATTTCTCGTTTTGCAAATGCATAATACCTTAAATTAGCTTGGAAAAATTACATTTTGCTCCGCCTCGCAAGATCCATTTACATTTAAAAAGGAAAAAATGTCTGAGTCATCTAATAAGCCTATGGAAGATTTCTTAAATCAGGAATCTGCGATATCACATCTAGGTCACGAAAGTAGAATCACTTTAACATATTGGTTCGGCGGTACACGTCTAGCACATGAACTGATTTAACAAGAGAAGACCGCAGTGCCTCTCTCTCCTCTCTCTCTCTCTCTCTCTCTCTCTCTCTCTCTCTCTCTCTCTCTCTCTCTCTCTCTACACACACACACACACACACACACACACACACATATATATATATATATATATATATATATATATATATATATATATATATATATATATATATATATATATATATATATATATATATATATATATATATATATATATGTGTGTGTGTGTGTGTGTGTGTGTGTGTGTGTGTGTGTGTGTGTGTGATTACCTAATTGTGATTACCTAATTGTGTTTACGGGAAAGAGCAAAAAGCTCTTATCTTGATCGGTTCCATTTTAGACTTAGTGATACTTATCGTACCTGTCCTTAAAACTATAGATTGAGATAGCATTAACTACCTCCTCGCTTAGCCAATTCCAATTATCAACTACTCTTACACTGAAATAGTATTTCCTTACATCCTGCAAAGAAGTTTTCTTACCAAGCTTCAAACTATGACCTCTAGTTCTAGAGCCAGCCATATCGAAATATCGATCCCTATCCACTCTATCATAACCATGAAGGAATTTAAAGACTGTCACCATATCCCCCCTTACTCTTCTAGCTTCGAGTGATGGCAAGTCTAATTCCCTCAGCCTCTCATGATAACTGAGATTGCGTATTTCTGGCACCAGTTTCGTGGCATGTCTTTGAACTTTTTCAAGCTTAGCTATGTGCTTTTTCAAGTGCGGATTCCAAAAGGGGGCTGCATATTCGAGTTTTGGCCTCACATAGGTTACATAAATATTTCTGAACATTTCCTTGTCCATGTGCCTGAAGGCTACCCTTACATTTGATAAGAATGCATATGCTGCCCTTACTACGCCATTTATATGTATTTCTGGAGACAAATCTGCCAGTATGTTTACTCCTAGATCTCTCTCATTTTCTGTCTCTTGAAGTTGTACTCCAGCCACCGAGTAGTCAAGCTTGGGCCTTCTTGCACTTGTACCCATTCTCATTACCTTACATTTTGAGGTATTGAATTTCATTAGCCACTTTTCTGACCACTCATGCAGATTATTTAGATCCTCCTGAAGTTCTCTACCATTGTTCTCGTTTTTTACTTTCTTCACAATCTTTGCATCATCTGCAAACATATTCATGAATGAATTTACAGACTCTGGTACGTCATTTACATATACAAGGAACAAAAGTGGCCCTAAAACTTAACCCTGTGGAACTCCACTACTAACTCTTCTCCATTCAGACACTGAGTGTCTTACTCTAACCCTCTGTTCCCTTCCTTCTAAGTAAGTTTTTATCCATTCCAAAACATTTCCACCTATTCTAGCCATTGAGTGCAGCTTCCTAATAAGTCTCCCATGTGGAACAGTGTCAAACGCTTTCTGGAAGTCTAGGAATATGCAATCTGCCCAGCCCTCTCTTTCCTGTAAGATTTGGCTTACCTCATCATAAAATTCTAATAAGTTTGTTACTGTTGATCTACCTTCTCTGAAGCCATGTTGCCTCACTGACAAAAAGTTGAAGGATTCCAAGTGAAGAGAGATATGTTTCCTTAGTAGTTTCTCCATAACTTTGCAAACTATGCTGGTCAAGGAAACTGGTCTATAGTTCAGAGCCGTATCCCTCCTTCCCTTTTTGAAGATAGCTAGCACATTTGCTTGTTTCCAGCATCTTGGAATCTCCCCCGACTCCAGTGACTCCTTAAATATGATACTTAGTGCCACTGATATTGTGTTTGCGCATTTTTTAAGCACATGAGGGGATATGTCATCAGGACCTGTAGCTTTATGAACATCTAAATCCATCAGCGCTTTGCATACCTCTGTGGCAGTAAGGTTGATGTTCTCTAATCCCGGCCCTTGAGCTTCTATCACTGCAATCTGAGGGGGTGGGGTATTTTCTACTGTAAATACTGACTGAAACTCCTTGTTCAATTCTTTGCAGATCTCTTCGTCCATCTCAGTGATGCTTCCATCCGCTCTCTTTAGCCTTAAAACCTGTTCTTTTACCTTCAGTTTTCCTCTGATAAAGCTGTGGAAAAGCTTGGGATTTTCTTTAGCCTTCCTGGTGATGTCCCTCTCATAATCTCTCTCTGCCTCTCTCCTTTTACTTAGGTAGTCATTTCTTGCTCTTTTGTATGTTTGCCAGGCATTTATGTTTTTTCTCCTCCTATACCTTTTCCAGCATTTGTCTCTCCACTCCTTAGCTCTTTTACACCCATTATCGTACCATTTCTCTCTGGCATGAATTACACCTACTTTGGTGACAGGTATGCAGCAATCTACTATCTTCCCATATTTCTCACAAAAGATGTCATACATTTCTTGTACAGATTTGTTGTAAAATAAGGTTCTCCAGTCAATAACTGCAAAAAGCTCATTCATTTTGATGTAATCTCCTTTCGGATAGTTCCTCCTCATGTCCTCAGTGCCTCTACTCTCAGGAAGAATATCTTCAATGATATACTCCATCAACAACACACAGTGGTCACTCTTTCCAATTGGTGGTTCATACTCAATATTTTCAATATCCAACACATTATCTGTGAACACTAGATCAAGTAGTGATGGCTCATCCCCACCCCTGGCTCTTGTTGGTTCCATTACATGTTGGTGTAGGAAATTCCCTTGTACGCAATCTAGGAATCTTGCCCCGAATGAGTCCTCACCACTGTGTTGGTCAAGATTTATCCAATCTATCTCTTTATGATTAAAGTCTCCCATAATCAAAATCCTACATGTGTGTGTGTGTGTGTGTGTGTGTGTGTGTGTAGTGTGTGTGTGTGTGTGTGTGTGTGTGTGTGTGTGTGTGTGTGTGTGTGTGTGAATGGTTTTGGTTACGTAAGGATATTGAAAAGAAATGTTGAGATCCTTAGTACTTTCAAGTGTATTGCTAATCTTCAAAGGAATATGGTTTGCCATGGTCAAGGCGTGAAACCAGGTATACTAGATACGGTCAGTGTTAGGAGGAGAAAGGAACATATTAATTTGCTAAAAATAAAAGTAACAGTGAACAAAAGACTATAATAATAATAATAATAATAATAATAATAATAATAATAATAATAATAATAATAATAATAATAATAAAAATTATAATAATAATAATAATAATAATAATAATAATAATAATAATAATAATAATAATAATAATAATAATAATAATAATAATAAAAATAGGTCATTTACATATACAAGGAACAAAAGTGGCCCTAAAACTTAACCCTGTGGAACTCCACTACTAACTCTTCTCCATTCAGACACTGAGTGTCTTACTCTAACCCTCTGTTCCCTTCCTTCTAAGTAAGTTTTTATCCATTCCAAAACATTTCCACCTATTCTAGCCATTGAGTGCAGCTTCCTAATAAGTCTCCCATGTGGAACAGTGTCAAACGCTTTCTGGAAGTCTAGGAATATGCAATCTGCCCAGCCCTCTCTTTCCTGTAAGATTTGGCTTACCTCATCATAAAATTCTAATAAGTTTGTTACTGTTGATCTACCTTCTCTGAAGCCATGTTGCCTCACTGACAAAAAGTTGAAGGATTCCAAGTGAAGAGAGATATGTTTCCTTAGTAGTTTCTCCATAACTTTGCAAACTATGCTGGTCAAGGAAACTGGTCTATAGTTCAGAGCCGTATCCCTCCTTCCCTTTTTGAAGATAGCTAGCACATTTGCTTGTTTCCAGCATCTTGGAATCTCCCCCGACTCCAGTGACTCCTTAAATATGATACTTAGTGCCACTGATATTGTGTTTGCGCATTTTTTAAGCACATGAGGGGATATGTCATCAGGACCTGTAGCTTTATGAACATCTAAATCCATCAGCGCTTTGCATACCTCTGTGGCCGTAAGGTTGATGTTCTCTAATACCGGCCCTTGAGCTTTTATCACTGCAATCTGAGGGGGTGGGGTATTTTCTACTGTAAATACTGACTGAAACTCCTTGTTCAATTCTTTGCAGATCTCTTCGTCCGTCTCAGTGATGCTTCCATCCGCTCTCTTTAGCCTTAAAACCTGTTCTTTTACCTTCAGTTTTCCTCTGATAAAGCTGTGGAAAAGCTTGGGATTTTCTTTAGCCTTCCTGGTGATGTCCCTCTCATAATCTCTCTCTGCCTCTCTCCTTTTACTTAGGTAGTCATTTCTTGCTCTTTTGTAGGTTTGCCAGGCATTTATGTTTTTTCTCCTCCTATACCTTTTCCAGCATTTGTCTCTCCACTCCTTAGCTCTTTTACACCCATTATCGAACCATTTCTCTCTGGCATGAATTACACCTACTTTGGTGACAGGTATGCAGCAATCTACTATCTTCCCATATTTCTCACAAAAGATGTCATACATTTCTTGTACAGATTTGTTGTAAAATAAGGTTCTCCAGTCAATAACTGCAAAAAGCTCATTCATTTTGATGTAATCTCCTTTCGGATAGTTCCTCCTCATGTCCTCAGTGCCTCTACTCTCAGGAAGAATATCTTCAATGATATACTCCATCAACAACACACAGTGGTCATTCTTTCCAATTGGTGGTTCATACTCAATATTTTCAATATCCAACACATTATCTGTGAACACTAGATCAAGTAGTGATGGCTCATCCCCACCCCTGGCTCTTGTTGGTTCCATTACATGTTGGTGTAGGAAATTCCCTTGTACGCAATCTAGGAATCTTGCCCCGAATGAGTCCTCACCACTGTGTGGGTCAAGATTTATCCAATCTATCTCTTTATGATTAAAGTCTCCCATAATCAAAATCCTACATGTGTGTGTGTGTGATTACCTAATTGTGATTACCTAATTGTGTTTACGGGAAAGAGCCCAAAGCTCGTATCTTCCCGTCTCCTCATCGGTTCCATTTTTAGACTTAGTGATACTTATCATACCTGTCCTTAAAACTATGGATTGAGGTAGCATTAACTACCCCCTCGCTTAGCGAATTCCAATTATCAACTACTCTTACACTGAAAAAGTATTTCCTTACATCCTGCAAACAAGTTTTCTTACCAAGCTTCAAACTATGACCTCTAGTTCTAGAGCCAGCCATATCGAAATATCGATCCCTATCCACTCTATCATAACCATGAAGGAATTTAAAGACTGTCACCATATCCCCCCTTACTCTTCTAGCTTCGAGTGATGGCAAGTCTAATTCCCTCAGCCTCTCATCATAACCGAGATTGCGTATTTCTGGCACCAGTTTTGTGGCATGTCTTTGAACTTTTTCAAGCTTAGCTATGTGCTTTTTCAAGTGCGGATTCCAAAAGGGGGCTGCATATTCGAGTTTTGGCCTCACATAGGTTACATAAATATTTCTGAACATTTCCTTGTCCATGTGCCTGAAGGCTACCCTTACATTTGATAAGAATGCATATGCTGCCCTTACTACGCCATTTATATGTATTTCTGGAGACAAATCTGCCAATATGTTTACTCCTAGATCTCTCTCATTTTCTGTCTCCTGAAGTTGTACTCCAGCCACCGAGTAGTCAAGCTTGGGCCTTCTTGCACTTGTACCCATTCTCATTACCTTACATTTTGAGGTATTGAATTTCATTTGCCACTTTTCTGACCACTCATGCAGATTATTTAGATCCTCCTGAAGTTCTCTACCATTGTTCTCGTTTTTTACTTTCTTCACAATCTTTGCATCATCTGCAAACATATTCATGAATGAATTTACAGACTCTGGTAGGTCATTTACATATACAAGGAACAAAAGTGGCCCTAAAACTGAACCCTGTGGAACTCCACTACTAACTCTTCTCCATTCAGACACTGAGTGTCTTACTCTAACCCTCTGTTCCCTTCCTTCTAAGTAAGTTTTTATCCATTCCAAGACATTTCCACCTATTCTAGCCATTGATTGCAGCTTCCTAATAAGTCTCCCATGTGGAACAGTGTCAAACGCTTTCTGGAAGTCTAGGAATATGCAATCTGCCCAGCCCTCTCTTTCCTGTAAGATTTGGCTTACCTCATCATAAAATTCTAATAAGTTTGTTACTGTTGATCTTCCTTCTCTGAAGCCATGTTGCCTCACTGACAAAAAGTTGAAGGATTCCAAGTGAAGAGAGATATGTTTCCTTAGTAGTTTCTCCATAACTTTGCAAACTATGCTGGTTAAGGAAACTGGTCTATAGTTCAGAGCCGTATCCCTCCTTCCCTTTTTGAAGATAGGTATCACATTTGCTTGTTTCCAGCATCTTGGAATCTCCCCCGACTCCAATGACTCCTTAAA
>JAXCGZ010020952.1:95000-111618 GCA_037179515.1 Halocaridina rubra | reverse complement strand
TGGTGAGGCAAGTGTATGATGCATAATTAGTGGAGATGAGGAATCAAGTACAGCAGGCTTACTGGAGCACTGTCTAAAATAATACCTATTAAACATAAATCAAAGATAGTTTGAGGATAACGAAAATCTTATGTAATTAGAAAATGAGGAAAAAAACATGATAATGATGTGGCAAAAAGAAATGCCTAAGTTAATAGACTAAGAATACATATCTAACGAAAGAAATTGGAGAGAGAGAGAGAGAGAGAGAGAGAGAGAGAGAGAGAGAGAGAGAGAGAGAGAGAGAGAGAGAGAGAGAGAGCTAATGTAACCAGTTATCGGTGTGTAGATAATGCAAAGAGAGGCGGAACAAAAAACTAAAGAAAAGAGGCAGCTTGAAATAGAGCAAGGAAAAAACCTTGTGATATATCCTAAAAATAGCTCTGAAGAAAAATTTGTAAAGCTAAAAAGCTAATTTTCAGCAAAGAGTGCAGAGGATAAAACTAGGAGAGAGAGAGAGAGAGAGAGAGAGAGAGAGAGAGAGAGAGAGAGAGAGAGAGAGAGAGAGAGAGAGAGAGAGAGAGAGAGAGAGAGAGAGAGAGAGAGAGAGAGAGGTGATGATGTAACCAGAAATACCTCCGTTCTGCTGTGAGAGGATGACTGGATGCCATCCAAATACTATGCAAATATTGTGCAGTAAATAAATATAAATGGATGATAAAGACTAACTGATACGAATGAGGGAGAGGGCGAGGTCGGCGCCCTAGAGAACGGGCGGTTGGGTAGGGGAAGTACGCAAGGTTAAAGATGCCGCCGGTCTCTCTCTCTCTCTCTCTCTCTCTCTTTCTTTTTTTATGAGTGTGACACCGGGACAGGCAAGAAATTTACCCTCATCAACAAAGGCCCGGGCACGCAGAATATATTAAGACGAAGAAAAAATAAAAGGTTAAGGACAAGGCAGAGATGAGGTAATGATACACAATAGAAAAAGGACAGGCTGAAAGAATAGTTGAAGTACTGAGGACCTAGACATATAGCACGATTAGGCCCGGAGATGACGATAGATCCGATTTTTGAAGGAAGATATTTTATAGGAATTAGGAACACTGAAGGGGGAAGAGAATTCCAGAGTCTGGAGGTGGATGTGAAGAAGTCATTGCACCTACCAATCAGTGAGCTACAAATCTCCACACAGTACCTGTGAGACGATGCCGCTTGGCGAGTGTCATGTGGCCTCGACAGTGGGAGAGGGATGCAGCTTGCCAACTCATCAGAGTAGTGATGGAAGTAGTAGCGATAGAAAAGCGATAGGGATGATACCTTATGGCGAAGAGAAACAGAATCCAGATTAGAAGTAAGAAAAGGGTAATTAATGAGTCCGACTGCCTTAGATTCAACCCTATCAAGGATATAAGTATATGAAGAAGCACCCCAGATGTGCGGGCAGTATTCTAAACAGGGACGGATAAGACCTTTATAGATTTTAAGTAACTGTAAAGAGGAAAATCAATGTCAAAAATAAAATAGAATCCCCAGTTTTTTGGAGGCGGATTTAGAAATTACAATTATGTGATTCCTCCAAGACAAGTTAGCGGTTATTGCGATTTTTAATATGTTAATACAGTTAAAAGGATAAATTTCGTTTGGTTCGAGAACAATAGGGGAATCAGGAGGAGAAGAAGATAGAGACAGCCCGAAACTGTGTCTTGGAAGTGTTGAATTCTATTAAATTTTGGGTGCCCCACTCAGATACCTTCTGCATATTGGAGTTGAGAGTAGAAGAAAGAATAATAAGAGACTGATTATGAGTAGTAGATGAAGGTTATGAAGAAAAGGCAGGGGAAAAATGAAGGGTAGAATCATTGGCAAGGGCGTGAAAGAAGAGAGGAGAATGGGGACTGAAGCAGATCGCTAATGAAGAGAGGGAACAGAGTAGGTGAAAGAACAGAGCCCTGTGAATCATAAGTGGTAACAGGAAATGGGCTAAATATTGCACCATCAACAACCACATATATAAAACGGTCAAAAAGAAAACTCCAAATAAGAGAACAGAGAGAATAGGGTAAAGCCATAAGCAGGGAGTTTGGCCAACAGAGCCTTGTGCCAGACTCTCTCAGAAGCCTTAGAGATATCTAGGGCAATGACGAAGGATTCCCCATAGCTCCTCAGAGAAGATGACCATACATGAGTAAGATAGGACAGGAGGCCGCCAGTTGATCTTGCCTTGCGGAAGCTGTACTGGAGATGGGAGATAAATGAGTTAGATTCAGGCCGTTTCAAGAAGAGAGAATAGAGCAAAGTTTCAAAAACATTAATAATACTAGAGGCAATAGGTCGGTAGTTTAAAGGAATATAGTGGTCACCCTTCTTAGGAACAGGTTGCACTAGAGCATGCTTCCAAGATGAAGGATAGATACTGCTTGACAGAATGAGGCGAAGTTGATGACAAAGCACGGGAGCCAGTTCATCTGCAAACTCCTTAAGGAACTTTGCAAGGAAACCATCGGGACCAGATGCCTTGTTCGTCTTTAACGAGTGAAGAAACTTATAAACTTTGCGTGAAGAAAGGATAAGGGAGGACATAGGGTTAGAGAGGGGTAAAGAATGAGGGACAGTTGTGCTAGAGACATTTAGGAAGAACTGGCAGAAGAATGAGAGCCAAAGAGAGTGGCTTTGTCAGTGGGAGAGCAAGCTATAGAACCATCAGAACGAATGAGAGGGGGAAGTTTGTTACAGAAGTTTATGGAAAGGCTTTGGGTTAAGGAGCAGAAACATTTATCAGTGGGAGAGGAGTTAAGGTCATCAAATTTTCTTCTTATAAAGCAAGCTTTAGACCTTTGAATCTGAGCAGTGCAACGAATGCTAGCTGTAATAAAAGCGGAACGATTTAAATCAGAAGGAGAGGCTTGGTACGACCGGTGTGCCTGATCCCCCGATCTAAATAGCCATGGAGCAAGCATGGTCAAACCAAGGATTAGAAGGAGGGAAAATTTTCATAGGAGAGGATGAACACCTCCATTCCCAAGCTTATGATCTTGGCAACTTTTAGGGCTACCTGATCAGGGTTGCGGGACCGATGGCGGCACTGAGCATGAGGAACTGATGGAGAGAGAATGAAAATGGAAGTGACTGAGATCAAAGAGTGGTCAGATCTGCCAAGAGGGGAAAGCACAGAATATGAGTAGTTTGAAGGATTAGAAGTAAGAAATAGGTCAAGAGTGTTGGGTGTATGTTCATGTCGGTCAGGCACATGAGCATGGTATCTGATAATCTGCTCCAGATCGTCAGTAATAGAGAAAGGAAGGGCCTCACTTCCTCCCACATCAGTGTGAGAAGAATTAAGCCACTCACTGTGGTGTCCACTGAAATTCCCCACTACGGAAAACTTCAGCATGTGGGTGAGAAGATTGCAAGGACTCATGGCAAGAGGACAGATATTCAAAGAAAGACACAAAGTCAGTGGAGTTTGGGGAGCAGTAGCAGAAGCAAAGGTATATAGTGTGATATAAAAAAATGAGTGAATATTTTCCTCGACTTGAATGTCACCAAATGGAGACAATAATTATAATAATAATAATAATAATAATAATAATAATTATTATTACTACTATCATTATTATTATGAAGAAGAAGACGGAGACACACCAAAATGATCGGCAACAATAGCAAGAGGAGGTATGAGATAGTTAATAAGAAAACTGCCGAAAACGGAATAAAAATAAAACAAAAGAACAAAACTGATGACTGGGAAGCATAACAATGAACATGGGAGGAAAGGAGGGGTAGAACAAAGAGATCTCAAAAAGGAGAACAGAGATACCCATGAGAGGAGAGTGAGTGAGTGAATAGAAGATAGTGTAGAGGTGTGTAGGGAGAAACATTGAAAAAGTCAGTGATAGAAAAACACAAGATGTGTGTGTGTGTGTGTGTGTGTGTGTGTGTAAAGGGTTTGGATACAGACCAGAAGTCTCGAAAAGGGAACAAAGAAGAGCTCAAAATTGATTTCCAAACGTCAGTTCCATCACATAAACATAATCCCGAGGAAACGATGTAAAGAAAGTAAGAAAATAGAGAGGAAAAGAATAAAAAAATTGAAAAAATAATGAAGACACGAGGAAGAAAAACAAAAAAAAATTGCAATGAAGAAACTAGAACAAACAGCTGTAGGAGAGCGATTGCTCCGTAATTATCATCCATCGTTTTGTCTTGTTTTACAATCAAATTTGTTTATTTGTTTGCTTGCTTGTTCCTGTTTTGCGTCACGGACTCCCTTTTCTACCAAGGGCTAGGACGGTTGCCTTCTTGTGAAGAACTTGTTTTGGCAGATATAATCGTTACCCTGAGTGCATGCCCTTGCTAACCTCAGACCGTGACGGGGCGCGAACCCTCGACCTGACGCCTCAAAGTCGCGGACGCTACCACTTGGGCCATGGTGACTACTCTTGTTTTACAGTCATGGAAGTCCAATAATTCCAGGCAATTTATATCATTAAGAGACTAACAAATATTGATTTCCTGAAGTCATGATCTAAAACAATGGCAGTGAATCCATCATGTTTTATTCTCATGAGATTTTCCATGGGTTACAATCTTATCAAAAACGCTCAGTGAACATTTCGATATTAATTTCTTGAAGAAGAGCTCTAAGACATTCATAGTTTCATCATTCCATCATGGTTTACCTTCAGAAGAATCTTTAACAATTCATTAATATTTCAACCCAGGAGAGTCATATACATTGACTTATTAAAGTCGTGTCAAAACAGTCAAAAAGTTCTATTATTCCATCCTGACTTACTACCAGGAGAGTCTTCAATAGTTAAATGCTATATTAAGTACCCTTGGAATTGCAAATCCTGATCTTTTAAAACAGTCCTAGCTCCATAATTCCGCTATGTATTACTCTTATGAGTTTCCATCATTTCCACGATATTCAAGCTCACATGATAATAGCTAAAAGATTGACTCCTTGAAACAGGGTTACCACACAATGGCCCGATTTCTTAGACAGTGTAAACCTAGGATACCATATTATTAGTTAGCTAGACACACACAAATGGATTTCATAAACGCATCTGACGCGGTTCTGTGCATGGCTAGGATCCCGTACGGGATCCTAGCCATACACAGAACCGCGTCTTATGCTTTTATGAAATCCATTTGTGTGTCTAGCTAACTAACAATATGGTATCCTAGGTTTACACTGTTTAAGAAATCGGGCTAATATCCACTAGAGAAGCCACGGAATGAAGATAATAAAAACGAGATGTAAATAAAAATGAAAAAATGAGGCAACGAAGTAGACAGAGGGATGATAAGAAGAATTATGCGTTTAGAATAAAGATATAAGTAATAAATGAAGAGAAGAGGCGGCGATGTTCCGAAGTTATTCTACTATTATTAACAAACGATGACGGCCGTTTTATGTGTTAATCTCCTTTCGAATGAGGGTGGACAGACAGGTAGTTGCTGAGGAAGACTGGATGCCCTTCCTAACGTTTCCGAGGTGAGTTTGAACGCAGGTTTTTGTTACCCTTTCGAAGAGGAGAGCTTTAAACATAGCGCTACCGCGAGGTCCCACCGTGTCATCACCTTGTTTAATATTATTGGTACCCTCTTTAAGATTTCATGAGATATGGGTTAGATATACAAGTGGGGAGTTCCATGATAAGCAAATTCTCATGAATTATCACTAATAATTCCACAGTAGTCTTATTCTCATGAAAAATGTCTGACTCCCATTACGTACCGATAATTTCACACGTGTCTTGTTTTCATAAATGTCACAAAATTCAACTCTATTTTGCCTTTCATAAGAGCCACTGACAGTCCTACATTAATTTTATCCTTATGACAGTCACTTGGTAGCTCAAGGTCAGTTTCACTCTAAAGTGTTACTGAGACTTCCATGCGAGTCATATTCACAGTAATCATGAGAGTAGCTGAGTTTCGATGTCTATTGGCGCTTTCATTATTATGAGTCACTCTCAAAATACTCTCGATGTATCCTCAGGAGACACAGATAACTAAGAAAATCAAGATTGGTAAATACTGACTAAGAATCTGCGATCCCACTGTCACTGAGAGTACACTGACAGTGACTCTCAAGACAGTAACTAGCAAGTGGAAGCGCAATACTGTATACTAGCCTTGATAACAAGTATGAAAACGAATTAAAAAAAATGCGGGACAATACATTATAGAAGCTTGAGAAAAGACTAAGAAGAGTGCCTTTGAAAAGAGAAGGATATTTCTCTTTCCTTCTACAGGTATCACAGGTCCACGGTTAATGAACATGAGACACTACAAACAACTAGGTCTCCTAAAGGTGCAAAATATGGCAAAAATCAGTCCACATGTTTAAAATGTATCACCAAACGAAGCTAACACGATGCTGTAACTTCTTTAAACTTGTCCGGCAGAGAAAAGTGCAGAGGAAACAGAAAGACTTCTTCTTTCAGTCCCAACTCATCAGAACAGCGATGGAAGTAGAAGCAATAGAAAAGAGAAAGGGATGTTGATACCTGACACCGAAGAGAGAGATAATTCAAATTAGAAGAAAGAGAATCTCGTGTAAGAAAAAGGAAAAGTCATGAAAATAGCATAATTACGAAGAAAAAGAACCTCACATAACAAGAGGGCCAGGAAAATGTTGAGTATGCATAGGGGACGGGAACTTCCAATAAGGAAGGAAAAAAAAGTGGAATCTTTGTAGGAGGCCCAGGAAAAGCAGGGCCACAGAGCACATGAGGAAGAGGGGGAAGAAGAGGAGGAGAAAAATGGGAAGGAGGGAGAGGAGTAGTAGGAGGACGAAAGAGGAAGTGCCTTGGGTATTACTCATAAATTCCTCAAGCGACCTTGCACTCCGAGATTCGTTCATGCATTTCACGCACCGTACACCATCCCCTAATCCCTCCCTTATGATAAAAGGCTTGAAAAACATCAACGCAATGGGTGGGGTATGTGGAGGAGGAAGAGAGTATGTCGAGGGTGTAACTGGGTATGTGGCAGGAGTGACGGGGTATATAGTAGAGTGGGTGAGAGGTATACAGTGCAAGTCGTGGGGGTGAGTGGTATGTTGTTGGGGTGAGAGGTATGTCCCGGGAGAGAGGGTATGTCGTTCAGGTGATTCAAGGGTAATGGGAGGGGTTTAAGACGCATTAAGTAAGGGGTGATGTAATAGGAAGTGTAGGGGTATGAAGCAGGGGTGATGTGTCATGGTAGGTCAGGGGCTATGTTGTAGGGGTGACAGTATGAATGTGGGAGCAGAGGGCGTGTCATGGAGAAGGGGGACCATGTTGTGGGGATGAAGGAGAATGACGAGGGACGAGGGATATGTCGTGGAGATGAGGAGGCATAACGTGGGTTGAGTGTTGGGGGCGAATCATGCAGATGGGAGGCGAAACGTGAGGGGAGGGGGAAGTATGCATGGGAGTTGAAGTAATCATGGGGAGTTGGGGGGAATATCGCGTGGGTGAGTTGGTATTGTGTGAGGATGAGGGGAATGACGCTGGGGGTAATCGCATGGTGTGAGGGGTACGGCGTCAGGAAAAAAAGTATGTAGTGGGAGTTGGTGGTATGAGAAAGGGGTAAGGGAGTTTGTCGCAAGAGAAGAAGAGGTATGTCGTGTGGGGTGACTGAGTCTGTGTTAGGGGTGAGAAGCAAGACATGACGGTTGGGGTCATGAGGACAGAGGTGGTAATGTGACTCTGCGTATGACTGGGTATGAAAGTGGGTATATACTGCATGTGGCATGAAGCGATATGCGTAGAGAGAGAGAGAGAGAGAGAGAGAGAGAGAGAGAGAGAGAGAGAGAGGGAGAGAGAGAATATCGTTAAAGGTTCTGCACCCTGAAGATGAGGGACTACCTATTAGAGGCCCTCTTTCATAACCGTATTGTGAAGCTCAACGCGACTCATGGAAAGTAAGGAGGATGTTTCCAGCCATCTTTTTCCGGGACTGAGTCTATGTTTTTTTGTTTTAGAGAGAGAGAGAGAGAGAGAGAGAGAGAGAGAGAGAGAGAGAGAGAGAGAGAGAATTAATTTTGACGCTTTAAAATATGAGGCTATATTTGGAGAATGACGTGTTAAAACGCTTTCATAAAAAAAAAATAATGAATTCTGTTCTATAATAATAATAATAATAATAATAATAATAATAATAATAATAATAATAATACGTTCTGATTTTTCAAATTTACATTATATTTAATTCACATGACTGCCCGAATAAAAGACAGCAAACACCAGAGGTGAATAGAAATAAAACACTCCTCCAACCTTATACATTATAAAAAATAATGCTGCAAAAATAACGTTTCCATCGTAAGTTGATTTTGTGTCATTAGAAACACGTCATTGAACGCTGATGAGTATTTGGCAAACACGAAAATCAATATGTCGAAATAAACAGACAAAGGGAATTTAGTTTGAAAATTATTGGAAAGAAACATACGTCCTTTTTTAAATTTAATTTCCGAAGGAATTTACTTTGTGAAAATACTTTTAAGCTGTTATATATATATATATATATATATATATATATATATATATATATATATATATATATATATATATATATATATATATATATATATATATATATATATATATATATATATATATATATATATAAATATATATGTGTGTGTGTGTGTGTGTGTGTAAGCAAAAACTGTTAGCATACAGCACTAAATAGTAAGGAAACCTATCAGTGAAACAACACAGAAAAAACAACGCTATACTTCGGGTCCTAACTGGACCCCTTCTCAAAGTATTCAATGTCATCCAAAAGTCATTGGCAAGCCGTCTGTAAATTAGCTGATCCAAACTTAGTCCAACAGGCAAGATAGTCCTACTTAAATGTTCTGTGGACTTCCATCTGATTGTTTAAAAAAAAAAAAAAAAAAAAAAAAAAAAAAGGCTCATTCAAAACAATTCCCAAAGGCATTAAAATGTTATGAAATTCCCGCCACCAAATCGGATGATATCATTCGCAACAACATTTCACTCTTAACAATAAACTATATCTTAAATTGCGGCTTCACATCTATATATAGGCTGAGTGAAAATGTTTCCCTCAGAAATAATTTCCATATTAGGTCATAAGTAGCTACAAAGCTCTGTCTATTTGTAAACGAGAACACGCTGAACAAGTTTAATGGTAGTCTTGAGGGCTCTTCATACAGTTGCATTCAATGAGAGGAATCAAATGCATCAAGATGGCTAAACCTCTGAGGAAGGTATAACATATCTGAAAATGCAACAAGAAAGTTACACCTCAGTTGAGGGTACTGTGAGTCTACACTTGCTTACAGATTTGGTGCCTCTGCTAAGTGGTAGGTCTTGGATAGGACCTCACTGCGTTAAGATGGCGAAACATAAAAAAAGTACTTATATATGCGACTCTGTATAAATACAGGTCCAATGCAAATAGGTATGATCTTAGAAGAGGATTAAATCTGTGATATTCCTTATATTTAGGGACTTTGCAAGGGACCACATAACACCAAAGGAGCTAATCATCAGGCAAAAGTTACTTGAATATTGAATTATGACTTTACAAATAGTTGTTGTCTTAAAACGGAAGTCAGAAAACTAACACTAAAAACTCAAATATCTACTTCGGCCAAAAAAAGATCATTAAAAATATAAAAATAAAAAAATAAAATAAACAACACGCCTTTTACACCAAGATGCATCTCAACATATATGAAAATTCTTATTTAGACAAAAAATCCTACAAGAAAAGTGAAGATAAGACTAGGAACTCCAAAAAAGAGGCAACCTCTAAGTGGGCCTCGACCATATGGGGACTTTCTCAAATGCAAACCAAATTCTTCTCGCCTTTGAGAGCGTCAGTACCTGGGCCCATAACGGAAATACCTGCCAATGGATGTGTACAAAAGAGGGGCTGAAAACTCACCTTGGCCAAGTCATGGTGTCAAATATATGAATACAACACAAGGCAAGTCATTTGGACTTCCTTCCTTTACTTCTTTCTCTTCTTCCATTTTCAATTCATTTAGATTCGTGGAAAATTTAGTGTCTACTCAGATTTGTAGTAATAATAGTTCCTAATTGGTTTATATGTCTCAGAGAGAGACAGCTGGAGGAGGAGCAAGTGATGGACCGGAACCAGTGGAGACGACTAGTGAAGAGATGCGACCCCATATGAAAATGGGAACGCAAATAGAGGAAGAAGAAGAAGAATTGGTTTATATGTCAGTAATTTGTACTGTTGGTCCAATAAACAGCAAATGAACAGCTGTGTAAGAAGTCGATGAAGTAGTAGTGTTATCAATTGCAGAAATAATCTAGCAATAATAAAGACAGTCTATACGTAAGTACCAAACTCCACTACTACTACTAATTAGTAGTAGTAGTAGTAGTAATAGTAGTAGTAGTATATTCATTAACTTGAGAATAAAAAAGGTTATATATAGACTGTTCCTCAGCTCATGTTAAAATAATTGCTGCGATCGTATTATTATTATTATTAGTAGTAGTAGTAGTAGTAGTAGTAGTAGAAGTAGTAGTAGTAGTAGTAGTAGTAGGTGTGTACTACTACTACTACTACTTCTGACTTACAACATTTGCAAGAATCACTTACAAGCAAGAATAGGTAGCAAGCATGGCATGTAGTTGCCCACTCATCTGCTAATACTGCTACTACTATTACTATTACCAATAATAATAATAATAATAATAATAATAATAATAATAATAAATAATAATAATAATAATAATAAAGAGTCAACATGGGGTTACTGACTCATACTCGTTGAAAAAAAGTTGTCAATAGGTCGTGAAAAAGGTCGTATAAACATGAGCTTCGAAGGTCGTGTACACCCTATGCTCTAGCTCGTCTCCCCCGCCTACCCTTTCCTACCCACGTCCCCGCCTTCACGACTTCTTAGATACCAAGTATGGAAAGCACAGAATGCGGATATCAAAGAAATAATATTTGCCCCGCAGGATCTTTTTCTTTCAATGTAGTTCACAGCGCCTGGCTGTCAATCAAGGAGATTCTAAATTCAACACTGAGGCAGGTCTTGGGGATAAGAAGAAAAGGATAGCAGTGCCTCTCTTGACTAAATCCTTTCAACTAAAAAGCTCAGGGAGTACACGCTTGAATGTGGCTTAAAAGTGGAACAGTGTATTCACGATTTCCTATCCAAGAGATTCCGAATCTAACGTCCCAATGTGGCTAACAACCTATTCGCCAAAGCAAGTTGGAGAAATAAGGAAATGACTTTTGCGTCTCTCGTTGATGATAGCTCCTGTCAAACCAGAAAGCACAGTGATCAAAGCTAGAACAGAAGGATACAGTACCGTTAAATCCTTCCCAGGGTTCGCTAGTAGAAGAATCCTTTTCTCACAAGTAACTGTAAATCCCCTTGAAGAAAATCCCTCATCTATTCTTCATATATACATATCATAGATTAACCCAACTTAAAGTCATCCAACATATTACATATACCTAATGAAACTTTATTAAGTAATAATAGTTCCTCGTTTTCTGCTCGAATTTGAAGAGAACTGTCTAAGGTTTAGCCTTCGAAAAAAAATATCCCGTCCCGCAGCTCTCATATAAACAAAAGATGTTCAGATCATATATGACTACTCGAAATAGGGCAACACTGAACTCATGGTTCAGATATGAGGAACAATGATTAATTCAACCTCAGGAATGCGAAGTTTATACTAGGTCAGAGACCTTGCCTCGGGTGTAATCGCCATGCCAATAAGGGTCAAGAAGAGAGAGAGAGAGAGAGAGAGAGAGAGAGAGAGAGAGAGAGAGAGAGAGAGAGAGAGAGAGAGAGAGAGAGAGAGAGAGAGAGAGAGAGAGAGAGAGAGTTATAAACATGAGCTAAAATTATTATTATTATTATTATTATTATTATTATTATTCCATTGTGGTAGAGATAAAGAATTTCACCTTTTGGGAAAATAAATCCTTCGCAATCCCTCCCTCTTAAATATATTAGACACTCAAGAACTGATATAAGAAGAGGAAAGAACGGGCAAGGGTCCTGTAGAAACCATTTACTTTCGTTCTTTTATTACAGTTGCTGCCAGAAGATAATTCTCAGCAAGTTGTGTAGTTAAATTGTGTGTGTGTGTGTGTGTGTGTGTGTGTGTGTGTGTATATATATATATATATATATATATATATATATATATATATATATATATATAAACTTTTGGATATAGACAAATATTGCATAACTATGAGACGGGTACTCACAAGCAATGCTCGTACATGTGGCCTTACGTTAAGAACGAGAGGGCAAAGTGTTTTAGCAGGTCCCAGCATCATTCGTCAAACCAAAGCATTTTCTGCATTAGGAAAACAATCTTTCGGGAATCCCATTATTCTTAGCAGTGACTGTGCATTAATAGGAGGGGAGCCTGAAAAAGGGGGTAGGGAGACGGGAGGGGGAGAAGATGGAAAAAGAGAAGAGATAGGCATTGCATGGCCTCCTGGAGGAGGAAGGGTCTTCAGGGAAAAAAGATATATGGAGGGAAACCTTAAGAAGGGAGGATGGGAGAGGATGAGGATAGTGGGAGTTGGAGAATCTGTATACTAACATCGACCCCACATAAAAGTGGGAAAAGATGTAGACGAAGAAGAAGAAGAGGAGAATCTGTATAAAAGGGAGGCAGAAGGCCCAGGAGGATAAGCACAGGCGAGAGTTGGAGACCAGCTTATGGAGGGTGGGAAGGAGAAGACCAAGGGCCAACCTGGAGGAGAGTGAAGGGTGAGGGAGGGACAGGAGAAGCGGGAGCTGGAGCACCAACAGAAAAGATGGTGGGAGATTTTGAAGGAGGGAGATGTGGAAGGGGGAAGGAGAGGGAGAGAAGAATGTCGAGGTGGACGTGCCTAACATTCCTTCAGTTCCGGCCTGCTGAAGTTCCCCCTCCCCCTCATCCTCAACCCTTGCCCTTCCACTCCATAGCATCCACTAAGTGCACAACGGCCTCCGCCTTCGCCTCCTGCTGCACCTCCTCCTCCTCCTCTTCACCTGCATGACGCACACACTCGCCTTCATCCCATGGCGCCCCTCACTAGCGCCCATCAGACAACCCACGTGATCCTCACGGCCGGCCCTCTTTGCCCTTATCGAAACTCAAGCTCGTGGAAGATACTGTAGCATTATTGATACCTTTATATATCAAATGATGTCCATTTTTGCCTTCCGAATTGACAAGGGCTACTTACTGAGGGACACTATAACCTTCTCCTGCTTTATTGCCTAAATCCAAGTGGCTCTGGCGATGAAACGCATTTAAGCCACCTATTGAAGTTAACCTCGTAACTTTTTGGATGGGAGACACTTGTTTAAGACTCTTTGTCCTCCCCTTCTTCTTTATCGATATCCACCCATGAGGGTAGCCGGGCCTTGGTGGGCCCACCGGTGGGTTGTCCTCCCCCTAGAAGGATAAAACAGTATTACTCCAATAATAGTGATGCTTTTCTGAGGAATAATTGCGCTCGATGACGTACGATAACATTGCTTACCGAAGGCTGGAAACGATCTCGCGACATGTAGTGTGAAACACAAACACAAGACCCTCCGGCTGTGGATAATCTTTCAAGCTTTGGGTTGGCAAACAATGCCCTCCGCCGCGTTCTCTCTTTCCGTTTCCTTTTCTTAATCTTCTCCTTCTTTTTCCCTTACTCTTATTTTCTTTCTCGTTCTTCTCTCCGATTCTTAAGTGCCTCTCAATGTTCTGTTTCTTCTTCTCTTTCTTCTTCCACTTTTCTTTATTCCAAAGTTTATATCCAACTTTTTTCCAACCTTTAATGATTTTAATTTTCTCTCTTTTTTACTATTGATTTTCCCATATTTATTGTTAATTGCAGTTACATTTTTATTTTCCCTTCCCTTCTCTCTTCAAATATGCTACCTATCTTAATTCTTCAATTATTTTACCTTTTCTCATATTTATCAACTTCCATAATTTCTCTACCTCCGGTAATTATTTTTTGATTTCTCTCCATTTTTATCCTCTCCTGTCCCTCGTTTTCATACCCTTCTTAATTTTCTTTCTTCTCCCACTTTTATTATCTTTCTAAATTTCCATTTTCCCTTCGTTCTCCTTCTTCTTCTTTCACTTTTATTACTTTTCTCAATTCTTCACCTCCTCCTTTTCTTTGTTTACCTCCTCTTTCGATAGTTTCCTTTTCTCTTCCTCTGCCTCTTCCTCTTCTGAATTATATTACTTTCCTAAACTCTCCACATCTCCCTCCAAGTTCCCCTCTTGTTGGGTAAAATTGCAATAAGGCCATTGTTGCCCAATCTCAGTGCCATTATAAAAGCTTTTGAAGGCTATGCACCACATTTACCCTCTCACGTCTAATTGTACTTACACTACAAACTGACCTTTCTATAATTCTAATAGGTGCGCATAGGGACAGTGTACGCAGTTGCTCCCTATAATGTATAAATGTTTGCTGATCATTATGTATTTTGCAGTCCATACAAAAACTAGAAATTATTGCTATAATTATATTCATTATTAAATTATATGAAATAATTGCAAATTACATTTCCATACACTCCGAAAATAATAAACTATTACAAGCAATAAATTCACCATTTAGTAAATAAGTTGTATATACCATATTAACATATCAAACTCCTAGCAGCAGATATTACTATAGTAAAATAAGAGTACCGCAGACATATTATATCATTAAGCATAAGGAGAGAGAGAGAGAGAGAGAGAGAGAGAGAGAGAGAGAGAGAGAGAGAGAGAGAGAGAGAGAGAGAGAGATGGTTTTACAAAGAAACAGTAATAAAGCATTTTCATATATATATATATATATATATATATATATATATATATATATATATATATATATATATATATATATATATATATATATATATATATATATATATATATGTATATATATATATATATATATATATATATATATATATATATATATATATAGATAGATAGATAGATAGATAAATTAAAATACTTATGATATGGAAACATCATTTGAGTTAGACCTACTTAGAGTAATAAACTATCATTCATAGTCATTCACATATTTGAAAAAGTATTAAAGAAAATAAATATAAATAACAGCTTAACAATATAATACAAAAAATGGTATCCACGTAATAATAAAGGGAACAGACTTGCTGGTTACAGAGGTAAACACAAAATTCGAGAAAACATTTGCATGAAAACTGGGATTTATTGTGGTTTGGATGCAATTTTGTATTTCTCTCTTGCAGTTCTTAACCTTCCATACATATCTATAAGCACTTCTTACGTGCAAATCACTTGCAATCATCTGTTAGCACTGTGCTATACTTGTCTCAGATTCCTTAAATTTTCGTAAAGTTGGATCTAAGACCTACCGATTAGTTATGACAACGAAGCTGCTTCTTGATTTTATTGAAGCTTACTGTAATGGCATAGTTCTGAAATAAGATTGCGTTGATTACAAGTATAGAAACTGAGCTTTCAGCAGCCATTTTTGTAAAGATGTCAGATTTTTCATTACAGTTATCCCAACATGAAAAGGTAAGCATGAAACCAATAGCTGACGTAGCAAAGCCAAAAACACTATTAGCGACATTGAGTCCCGATGGTAGTGGCTTGGGCTGGTAAAATACTGGCCCCAGGTTCGATTCTGGCCCGAAGTTGCGTTAACTCTCGCTGTCTCATGCCGTTACCGAAGAAATTGGGCATATTAACAGGAGGGTTGGTGATTTCTAATAGGTCTACCTGATTATTCAGCAACTCCCTGGAGATGACTGGGTCCATGTGATTGGAGAGGGGGCTTGGACTCTGGCTATATTTAGGTAATGGTATATAGCAGGGCTCTGTGCTATCACCGTCCTTTGTCTCTACCAATCATTAGAAACCTCTGACTTTTAGAGGCTCATTCGAATCCCAGAACAATTCTGGCGAGACGGTTTGAGTTATTAAACGAAGATCTTTTGGAGGAGAATATCCACAGAACCTTGGGGAATTAGGGGTTATGGCCAACTGTGAGTCTGCTGATTCTTTGGCTACCAAATAAGCCTTTAATATCTCTGTGGTTGACCCTTTCATCACCAAACTCTGCAGCTATTTCTATGGTAAAATCACTTGTTATAAAACATCCTTTACACCATACTTTTTACGCTGTTTTGAGATGTAGATACACAAGGCTGGCATAAACCTGCCTCGTCTTTGCCCTGCTGTTACTTTTAATGTACTACGCCTAAATGCTGAGCTGGCAGTTGCTGGAAGACGACGACCGCTAGAGCCTTGACATGGTTTACCTTTACATTATTCATTTTAAATTTACACATCCTTATTACTATCACTTTTCTTCATCTTTCCGTTTATTATCAATTTCCTCTTCATAACTTATTCTTCACTTTCATTCATCACTTTCCTTTCCTATTCCTCCCATTTATACAATATCTCACTTTCCTCTGTCACACCTTCAGGCATCTTAGGTTTCCACAAGCATGAACATTTCCTTGATGATTATTATAATCAGCATTGCAATGTTTATAATCATTACTATAATCATCATAATTTCCTTCACTTTCTCCCTCTACCTAATCAAATGATCAGCTGGATTCGAAGGCAGTCTCCCCGTCCTTTTTTTTTTTGTT
>JAXCGZ010020952.1:45000-85000 GCA_037179515.1 Halocaridina rubra | reverse complement strand
GTAGTCTTATACATTAGTATTACAGTTCCTGAAAAATAGAGAGGTTCTCTTTTCTCAATGTAGTTTTAATATATAATAATTAGACAGGCGTTTTTCTTTACATAACAATATACATTGCTATTACAGAGCCTACGAGGTGGTGATCTCTAATAATTTGTTGGAAGTTAGTGATTTAGAAAATATGGCTGTAAATCATTGTTCATTAATAAATTCTTTTTGTAAATATTGGGAACGGATTGGCTTTGAAGAACCAGACGCAATAATATGACAGCTTTGGGGAAGTGACCGATTTCAGGTTATTTTACGACAAGAATAATTAAAAACTGTATTATAATCACAAGTTTCTGAGGAATAACGAGAAAATCTACAGTAAACTCACATGCAGGAGAGAGGGGAAAAATGAAAAATTATTTAAAATAAAGAATATTACAATATACACACTGTATATATATATATATATATATATATATATATATATATATATATATATATATATATATATATATATATATATAAACTAAATACATTAGTTACTTAAAAAAAAAATTATGACTATGACACCGGGACAGGCAAGAAAATGACCCTCATCAGGCCCGGGCACCAAGGAAACATTAAGACGAAAAAAAGTAAAAGTTTGAGGGCAAGGTAGAAATAAGGATATTATACTCAATAGGAAAAGGACAGGCTGAAAGAATAGTCAAATCATTGAAGACCTAAAGATATGGTAGGATTAGGCACTGAGATGACGATAGCTCAGCATTTTGAAGGAAGATAGGTCACAAGAATTAGGTAAGACAGAATGAGGAAGAGAGTTCCAGAGTCTGGAAATGAATGGGAAGAAACAGTCACTGAACCGACCAATCTGTGAGCTACAAATCTTTACACGGAAACTGCGAGACAAGGTCGCTTGGCGAGTGTTTACGCAGCCTCTGCAGTGAGGGAGGGATGCAACTCGCCAACACATCACATATTTATTATTTATTTTCATATTTATTTATTAATTTAATTATATATATTTATTTTCTTGCTTATTCATTCATCAATTTTTATCTTATTATTTGCATGCTTATTTTCGCTTTTTACTTATAGAGTTCTGTATTTTTTTTATTGATGTCTAAATCTCAAATAAGGGGTTCTGAATTCAATTCCCCAACTCGTACAGCTCCTCTCTTCTCCAAAGCCAATTGGAAAAAAAAAAGATAAGGCAGTGATGTTCATCGTGTGATAGTCCCTGTCTAAAAAAACAAGCAAAGTGAGTAACACGAGATGAATGAAGTGAAGCATTTGGTGGAAATAGTATCTTCAGGGGCTTGGGCTTGGATAAAGGTTAAAATTGCTCAGCATCTAGTTTTGTAAAGAAAGACAAAGAATGAATGAAAGAAAGAAGAAACAGAAATAATAATAATAATAATAATAATAATAATAATAATAATAATAATAATAATAATAATAAGAAGAAGAAGAAGAAGAAGAAGAAGGAAGAAACAGCAAAGAATTCCAAGCACGAGGGCAGCCCGGAAACAATGACGCAAGCACTTGCATGCAATCGAGTGTGCGTATGTACACTCGATTGGATCTAAGCACGCACGCCCAAGTATAAAGTCTTTTAATTACATAAATGCTGGGAAGGATAAGGTCATTGTTCAGATGACGCTGATTCTAGGAAGAGAGTGACCTCACCCGAAAAAAAAAACCTGATGGAGAAGAAGGAGTAGGAGGAGGAGAAAGAATAAAGAAATGGGGAGGAGTAAGGGATAGAAGAGAGGGAGAGAAGAGGAGGAGACAGAGAACAGAGAAGAGGGAATAATAGGCAAAGCAGGAAAAGAGGGGAATGATAAAGAAGGAAGAGAGAAAGAGGAAAATGAAAGAGGAGGAGCAGCAGCAGCAAAGAGTAAATAAATTGAACTTTATAGAACACAAATGAGAGAGAGAGAGAGAGAGAGAGAGAGAGAGAGAGAGAGAGAGAGAGAGAGAGAGAGAGAGAGAACTACAAGACACTCACGTTTCAATCAAAAGTTTGAAAGTTTTTCTCTCAATCAACGAGATCATTGCATGTGTGGGTGTGTGTGTTCAATCATGACTCAATCACGCTTTTTCTAGAGAGAATATGTAAATGATCAGACACTCATTCATAAATTATCTCTCTCTCTCTCCCTCACGCTTCATTCAGCATTCAGACTCATTCTCTCATTTCTTAAAAACTAAGATAAACTATCATGGGAAAGACATGTAAAGGACATTGCTCTGAAATCATTTTCTTTTTTCTCTACATTAACCAATGTGATCTATTAAAGGTCAATGTAAATGGCTTTATCACATCATCGTCCCGTAGCGATTTTTTTTTTTTGACAAAGTGCATGGTAATTTTGGAGTGATGTAAATAAAGGATAAAGTGATGAATAGGCATTAGTCATGAAGTAAGAAATTTATGAATCTAAATTTGGCTTGGAGTATGTCATTAGTGCTGGAAAAAGTGCACTCATTTTTTTTTAGCTCAAAAAGTGTACCTTTATCGCTAAGAGCCTTAAATCGTTCTTATAAACCCTTATGACTGCAATTCAATAAAGATTTATTACATGTTGAAAATTAGGTTTAAAATTTATACTTTCATGGGTACATTTCCCTCTTGGGAAACATGGTACTGAAAAGGCCGAAAAACTTACCATAAAGGCTGCTACCAAGTCAACTTTTCAATTTGTAATCATCCTGTCTCAGTTGAAAACAATAGTTAATATGAAATTCAAGAAGAACTGTAATTGGTAAAGAACTCAAAAAGCTACAACTGTCATTCGATCTTAAATAATGCAAAATTTTTGTAGCGTAACATACAGGTAAGCCACAGCAAAAATGGTAACAGGTGAATTGAGATAGACTTGCTGCTCGCATAAGACTTGCTTTAAAAAAAAATATGGGATGCAATTAAAAAAAGCAGGAACAGTGCGCTCAGAATACTCCCAAAGTGTGATGCATGGTCGAGAATAGGGTAGTACTTTGATGCACTACATAACAGAGTGTAATAATTTACAAGACTTCAGACCACCTGGTCTGTGTTATTTTGAATTTTTCTAATTTAAGTTTATAACCAGCACTAAAAATGTAAATACACATACATGACAGTGTGTTATGGCTGAAAACGGAGTGTACTAAATTTCAAACACATATATAGACAAGCTGCCACATATTATTAGTATTAATATCATAAATATCCTATGGTTATAATTACTAGTTTTTTATGAGTGTGACACCGGGAAAGGCATGAAAATTGTCTTCATTAGGCCCGGACCCCAAGAAAACATTAAGACGAATTAAAAGTAAAAATAAGGCAGAAATAAGGGAATGATACGCAATAAGAAAAGGTCAAGCTGAAAGAACAGGCGAAGTACTGAAGACCAAGAGATATGGCATGGTTAGATCCTGATATGGCGATAGATCCGCTTTTTAAAGGAATACAGGTTATAAGAATTAGGAAAACCAGGAGGAAGAGAGTTCCAGAGTCTTGAGGTGAATGAGAAGAAGCAGTCACTGCACCAACCAATCCACGAGCTACAAATCTCCACACAGTAGCTGTGAGACAAACCCGCTTGGCAAGTGTTGCGCAGCCTCTGCAGCGGGGGAGGTATGCAACTCGCCAACTGATCCGAGTAGTGGTGTATGTAGTAACGATAGATAATAGAATGGGATGATACGCCATGGCGAAGTGAAAGAAAATCCAGTTTAGAAATGAGAGAGGGTCACTGATGAGTCTGACTCCATTAGATTCAACCCTGTTAAGGAGATAACTATAAGAAGAAGCACCCCAGATGTGCGAACAGTATTCTAAGCAGGGACGGAAAAAACCTTTATAGATTTTAAGTATCTGGAAAGAGGAGAAGTAATAACGAAAACGAATTTTTGGATGTAAATTTAGAAATTTGGAGTATGTGACTACTCCAAGACAAGTTAGAGGCAATCTGGATTCCTGGTATATTAAGAGAAGTAAAAGGGCCAATTCGCTAGTTTCGAAGACAATAGAGCTATCAGGAAGAGAAGAAGATAAAGAGATAACCAGAAACTGTGTTTAAGAGCCTTTAAATTTAACTAAATGATGGGTGCCTCATTCAGACACTCTATGTAAAGCAGAGCTGAGAGTTGAAGAAAGACTAATACGAGACTGATTACGAGTAGCATATGAAGGTTGTGGAGAGAAGGCAGAGGAAAAATGAAGGGTAGAATCATCGGCAAAGACGTGGAGAAAAGAGCAGGATGGGGACTAAAAAAAGATCGTTGCTGAAGAGAAGGAACAGAGTAAGTGAAAGAACAGAGCCCTGTGGAACACCACCGGTGACTGGGAATGAGCTAGATGTGCCGTCAACAACCACAGATATAAAACAGTGTGAGAGAAAATTGGATATCAGAGAACAGAAAGATGCGGTTAAGTCATAAGCAGAGAGTTTGGCCAACAGAGCTTTGTGCCACGCTCTGTCAAAAGTCTTAAGAGATATCAACAGTGACGACAACGCATTCCCCATAATTCCTCAAAGAAGACGACTATACATGAGTTACATAGAACAGGAGGTCACCAGTGGATCTTGCATTGCGGAAGGCGTACTATAGCAATAACAGAGGTTAGGGCAATGGGTCGATAACTAGTAAGAATAGAATGGTCACCCTTCTAAAGGACAGGTGGAACTAGAGCATACTTCCAAGATGAGGGATAGATACTGGTTGAGAGAATGAGGCAAAATAGAAGGCAAGGCAAGGGAGCCAGTTCATCTGCAATCTCCTTAAGGAACCTTGCAGGGATATCATCGGGTCCAGATACCTTGTACGTCTTTAGAGAGCGAAAAACCTTATGGACTTCGCATGAAGAAACAATATGGAAGGGCATAGGGTTAGAGAAGGGTAAAGTACGAGGAACAGGTGCATAGTAAGCGCTCATGGAAGAGTTAGCAGATAAATAAAAGCCAAAGAGAGTGGTTCCGTCAGAGGGACAGTGCGCTATAGAACCATCTGGACGAATGAGAGGAGGAAAGCTTGAGTTATAGAAGTTTTTGAAGAGCTTTTTGGCTAAGGACCAGAGACATTCATCAGTGGGAGAGAAGTTATGGTCAACAACTTTCCTTCTTAAAAAGGAAGCTGTAGACCTTTGAATCTGAGCAGAGCAGCGAATCCTAGGTGTAATAAGAACATAAAGAACGTTCATTATGACCAATTCCAGCGGTCACAGGTCAAATAAAATATCTGATTCTGGCAACCTCTCCTTATAACTCTCTATACGTACCAATTAATTCTTTATGAATGAAATAATAAATAGTTCAATGAATGAACAAATAATTAAAAATTTCGGCATTATCCATTTAATTCTACCTTCAAAAGTTATAATAAATGCTTCCTCGCGTCAATGTCTGGTCAAGAAATTTCTAAATATCGTCAAAACACAAGCAAAAAAGAAAACAACCAAATAATAAAAAAAACTAATTAATCAATTAATTAAACACAAAATTTCCACAAAATGCATTTCATACGTTATCAGTGGTTACAAAGAAGGCATCTCATTACGAACCCTCTATACTTTCATCCAGTAACGAAGGCAAACTATCTGTCTATCTATCTATCTATCTATCTATCTATCTATCTATCTATATATATATATATATATATATATATATATATATATATATATATATATATATATATATATATATATATATATATATATATATGATTAGTAGGTTGGCCATGCCACCAGCCGCCCATTGAAAGACTACAACTGAAGGTATTAGGATGCAACTAGGACTGGTCCAGACAGTTCCAGGTTGAGTCTTCCTTTAGGATGGTTCTTTCCTCATGCCTAAATCTACACTGAATATTCTGGCATATTCATTACACATCTCTTGCTATTCCATTACATTTGACAAGTCACAACATTCTGCACATGTCTCTTTTACTTTCCTTTTCCTCACATTTTATTATTATCTATGGAAGGTTCACAACTAATGGCCCCCAGAAACCCAGTTGTCTATACATGCTTCCACTGACCCATTCCAAATCTCTCACTATAATCTATATACTCGTTTTCGTTCCAAAGGTGGGGTCTGTGCATACAGCAACATTAACACTCCTACTGTGAGGCTCATGGATCTTGAATCTCCTGACTTTGATGTTCTCTGTCTAAAAGTCTGTCTCTCCACTACAACTATCATCATTTGCTTCTGCTACTGTTCTCCAAACTCCACCGAGTTTGTGTCTTTCTTTGAATATCTCTCCCCGTGCCATGAGTCCTTGCTATCTTCTCACCCACATGCCGAAGTTCTCTACATTGGAAACTTCAATGCACACCACAGTGAGTGGCTTCATTCTTCTCACAATGATGTGGGAGGAAGCGAGGCCCTTGCTTTCTCTATTACTCACGATCTGGAGCAAATTATCAAACATCCTACTCGCGTTCCTGATCGTCACGAATATGTTGCAAACACTCTTGACCTATTTTTTACTTCTAACCCTTCAAACTACTCTTATTCTGTGCTTTCCCCTCTTGGTAAATCTGACCACTCTATGATCTCTCTCTCTTCCATTTTTGCTCCCCCACCACCAATCCCTCCTACTCAGCGCCCCCTTTGGCACTTCGAGCGAACCCAACAGGAAAATTTGCGTAACTTTCTCTTTCGGTCCCGCAACCCTGATCGGGTAGCTCTAAAAGTTGCAGAGATCATGACCGCGGGAATGGAGGCGTACATCCCCTCTTCTACAAAAATTTTCTCTCTCCCTAAACCTTGGTTTGACCGTGCCTGCTCTATGGCTATCCAGGCTAGGAATCAGGCTCACCGATCTTACCAAGCCTCTCCTCCGATTTAACTCGCTCTGCTTTTATTATAGCTGGGAATCGCTGTACAGCTCAGATTCGAAGGTCTAAGGCTTCCTTTATAAGAAGGAAAGTTGATGACCTTAACTCCTCTCCCACTGACAAATGCTTATGGTCCTTGGCCAAAAACCTCTCCATGAACTTCTGCAACTCAAGCTTTCCCCCTCTCATTTGTTCTGATGGTTCTATAGCTTGCTCTTCCACTGACAAAGCCACTCTCTTTGGCTCTCATTTTTCTGCCAACTCTTCTATCAACAATTCCAGCGCACCTGTTCCTCAGTCTATTCCCCTCTCTAACCCTATGCCCTCCCTTATCCTTTCTTCATGCAAACTTCATAAGGTTCTTCGCTCGCTAAAGACGAACAAGGCATCTGGTCCCGATGGTATCCCTGCAAGGTTTCTTAAGGAGTTTGCAGATAAACTGGCTCCCATGCTTTGCCGTCTTTTTCGCCTCATTCTGTCAACCAGTATCTATCCTTCACCTTGGATGCATGCTCTAGTTCAACCTGTTCCTAAGAAGGGTGACCGCTCTATTCATTCTAACTACCGACCTATTGCTCTAAACTCCTCTACTGCTAAAGTTTTTGTAACTTTGCTCAATGCTCACTTCTTGATACGCCTTGAATCTTACTCACTAATCTCCGATCACCAGTATGGCTTCCGTAAGGCAAGATCCACTAGTGATCTCCTGTCCTATCTTACTCATGTATGGTCATCTTCTCTGAAGAATTATGGGGAATTTTTTGTCGTCGCCCTTGATATATCTAAGGCTTTTGGCAGAGTCTGGCACGAGGCTCTGTTGGCCAAACTCCCTGCCTATGGTTTTACCCATTCTTTATGTTCTCTGATTTCCAGTTTTCTTACTGACCGTTCTATATCTGCAGTTGTTGATGGCGCGACGTTTAGCCCTTTCTCTGATACCAGTGGTGTTCCACAGGGCTATGTTCTTTCACCTACTCTCTTCCTTCTCTTCATCAATGATCTTCTACAATCCCCATCTTCCTCTCTTCTTCATGCCTTTGCCGATGATTCTACCCTACACTTTTCCTCTGTCTTTCCTTCACAACCTTCATCTGTGACTCATAATTAATCTCGTATCATTCATTCTTCTACTCTTAACTCCGATTTGCAGAGTATCTGAATGGGGCACTCAAAATTTAGTTAAATTCAATGCCTCCAAGACACAGTTTCTGGCTATCTCTTTATCTTCTTCTCTTCCTAATAACCCTATTGTTTTCGAAACTAATGAAATTTACCCTCTTCACTCTATCAATATATTAGGAATCCATATAGCCTCTAACTTGTCTTGGAGGAATCACATAATACAAATTTCTAAATCTTCATCCAAAAAATTGGGGGTTTTGTTTCGGTTTCATCATTACTTTTCCTCATTGCAGTTACTTAAAATTTACAGAGGTCTTATCCGCCCCTGCTTAGAATACTGCTCACACATCTGGGGTGCTTTTTCCTTTACTTATCTTCTTGATAGGGTTGAATCTAAGGCAGTCAGACTCATTAATGATCCTTCTCTTATTTCTAACCTGGATTCTCTCTCTCTTCGCCCTAAGGTATCTTCCCTTTCGCTTTTCTATTGCTACTACTTCCATTGATGCTCTGATGAGTTGGCGAGTTGCATCCCTCCTCCACTGCCAAGGCCGCGTAAAACTCGCCAAGCAGCCTCATCTCAAAGGTACTGCGTGGAGATTTGTAGCTCGCGGATTGGTCGGTGCAGCGACTGCTTCTTCCCATCTACGTCCACACTCTGGAACTCTCTTCCTCCTTCTGTCTTTCCTAATTCTTATGACCTTTCATCCTTCAAAAAGCAGATCTATCGTCATCTCAGAGCCTAGTCCTCCATATCTCTGGGTCCTCTGTACTTTGACTGTTTTTTTTCTGTCTGTCCTTTTCCTTTGTGTGTTATTACCTCATCTCTGCCTTGCCCTTAGCCCTTTTCTTTTATTTCGTCTTGAAATTTTCTCGTGCCCGGGCCTTTATTGATGAGGGCAGTTTCTGCCTGTCCCGGTGTCACACTCTTAAAAAAAAACTATATATATATATATATATTTTGAAAAGACTACAACTGAAGGTATTAGGATGCAACTAGGACTGGTCCAGACAGTTCTAGGTTGAGTCTTCCTTCAGGACGGTTCTTTCCTCATGCCTACATCTACTCTGAATATTCTGGCATATTCATTACACATCTCTTGCTATCCCATTACATTTGACAAGTCACAACATTCTGCACATCTGTCTCTTTTACTTTCCTTTTCCTCACATTTTATTATTATTTATGGAAGGTTCACAACTAATGGCCCCCAGTACCCGGCATAGTGGGGTGCGAAGAATCTCTGGGGATCGTGTTGACTCCACCATTGGCTTGAGGGCAGACAAGCCTGGTGGTAGTAATGATTCTGCTCTTCCTTGCACCTCCCAATAGATCTGCTTCTTTCACTCTTCACTATTCAAACATTCGTGGGCTGAACTCTAATCTCTCGTCTGTGGAACAGCACTTGGGCACTTTCTTCCCTAACCTCCTCCTCCTATCTGAAACCCAGTTGTCTATACATGCTTCCACAGACCCATTCCAAATCTCCCACTATAATCTGTATACTCGTTTTCGTTCCAAAGGTGGGGTCTGTGCATACTGCAACATTAACACTCCTACTGTGAGGCTCATGGATCTTGAATCTCCTGACTTTGATGTTCTCTGGCTAAAAGTCTATATATCCACTACCACTATCATCCTTTGCTTCTGCTACTGTTCTCCAAACTCCACCGAGTTTGTGTCTTTCTTTGAATATATCTCCTTGTGCCATGAGTCCTTTCTATCTTCTCACCCACATGCCGAAGTTCTCTACATTGGAGACTTCAATGTACACCACAGTGAGTGGTTTCATTCTGCTCACACTGATGTGGGAGGAAGCGAGGCCCTTGCTTTCTCTATTACTCACGATTTGGAGCAAATTATCAAACATCCTTCTCGCATTCCTGATCGTCACGAACATGTTGCAAACACTTGACCTATTTTTTACTTCTAACCCTTCAAACTACTCTTATTCTGTGCTTTCCCCTCTTGGTAAATCTGACCACTCTATGATCTCTGTCTCTTCCATTTTCGCTCCCCCACCACCAATCCCTCCTACTCAATGCCGCCTTTGGCACTTCGAGCAAACCCAACATGAAAATTTGCGTAACTTTCTCTTTGACTTCCCATGGGATGACTACTGCTTTCGGTCCCGCAACCCTGATCATGTAGCTGTAAAAGTTGTCGAGATCATGACCGCGGGAATGGAGGTATACATCCCCTCTTCTATAAAAACTTTCCCCCTAAACCTTGGTTTGACCGTGCCTGCTCTATGGCTATCCAGGCTAGGAAGCAAGCTCACCGATCTTACCAAGCCTCTCCTTCCGATTTAACTTGCTCTGCTTTTATTATAGATAGGAATCACTGTACAGCTCAGATTCGAAGGTCTAAGGCTTCCTTTATAAGAAGGAAAGTTGATGACCTTAACTCCTCTCCCACTGACAAATGCTTCTGGTCCTTAGCCAAAAACCTCTCCAAAAACTTCTGTAACTCAAGCTTTCCCCCCTCTCATTCGTTCTGATGGTTCTATAGCTTGCTCTTCCACTGACAAAGCCACTCTCTTTGGCTCTCATTTTTCTGCCAACTATTCTATCAACGATTCCAGCGCACCTGTTCCTCAGTCTTTTCCCCTCTCTAACCCTATGCCCTCCCTTATCCTTTCTTCACGCAAAGTTCATAAGGTTCTTCGCTCACTAAAGACAAACAAGGCATCTGGTCCCGATGGTATCCCTGCAAGGTTCCTTAAGGAATTTGCAGATGAACTGGTTCCCGTGCTTTGCCGTCATTTTCGCCTCATTCTGTCAACCAGTATCTATCATTCATCTTGGAAGCATGCTCTAGTTCAACCTGTTTCTAAGAAGGGTGACCGCTCTATTCATTCTAACTACCGACCTATTGCTCTAACCTTCTCTATTGCTAAAGTTTTTGAAACTTTGCTCAATGCTCACTTCTTGAAACGCTTGAATCTAACTCACTTATCTCCGATCACCCGTACGGCTTCCACAAGGCAAGATCCACTGGTGATCTCCTGTCCTATCTTACTCATGTATGGTCATCTTCTCTGAGGAACTATGGGGAATCCTTTGTCGTAGCCCTTGATATCTCTAAGGCTTTTGACAGAGTCTGGCACAAGGCTCTGTTGGCCAAACTCCCTGCCTATGGCTTTACCCATTCTTTCTGTTCTCTGATTTCCAGTTTTCTTACTGACTGTTCTATATCTGTAGTTGTTGATGGCATGACAACTAGCCCTTTCTCTGTTTCCAGTGGTGTTCCACAGGGTTCTGTTCTTTCACCTACTCTCTTCCTTCTCTTCATCAATGATCTTCTACAATCCCCATCTTCCTCTCTTCTTCATGCCTTTGCCGATGATTCTACCCTTCACTTTTCCTCTGCCTTTTCTTCACAACCTTCATCTGTTACTGGTAATCAATCTCGTATCACTCTTTCTTCTACTCTTAACTCCGATTTGCAGAGAGTATCTGAATAGGGCACTCAAAATTTAGTTAAATTCAATGCCTCCAAGACACAGTTTCTGGCTATCTCTTTATCTTCTTCTCCTCCTGATAACCCTATTGTCTTCGAAACTAATGAAATTTACTCTCTAAACTCTATCAATATATTAGGAATCCATATAGCCTCTAACTTGTCTTGGGGGAATCACATAATCCAAATTTCTAAATCTTCATCCAAAAAATTGGGGGTTTTAATTCGTTTTCGTCATTACGTTTCCTCATTGCAGTTACTTAAAATTTACAAAGGTCTTATCCGCCCCTGCTTAGAATACTGCTCACACATCTGGGGTGCTTTTTCCTTTACTTATCTTCTTTATAGGGTTGAATCTAAGGCAGTCAGACTCATTAATGATCCTTCTCTTACTTCTAAGCTGGATTCTCTCTCTCTCCGCCGTAAGGTATCTTCCCTTTTGATTTTCTATTGCTACTACTTCCATCGCTGCTCTGATGAGTTGGCGAGTTGCATCCCTCCTCCGCTGCCGAGGCCGCGTAACACTCGCCAAGTGGCCTCATCTCACAGGTACTGTGTGGAGATTTGTAGTTCGCGGATTGGTCGGTGCAGCGACTGCTTCTTCCCATCTACGTCCACACTCTGGAACTCTCTTCCTCCTTCTGTCTTTCCTAATTCTTATGACCTTTCATCCTTCAAAAAGCAGATCTATCGTCATCTCAGAGCCTAGTCCTCCATATCTCTGGGTCCTCTGTACTTAGACTGTTTTTTTCTATCTGTCGTTTTCCTTTGTGTGACATTACCTCATCTCTGCCTTGCCCTTAACCTTTTTCTTTTCCTTCGTCTTGAAATTTTCTCGTGCCCGGGCCTTTGTTGATGAGGGCAGTTTCTGCCTGTCCCGGTGTCACACTCTTAAAAAAAAAAAAAAAAAAAAATATATATATATATATATATATATATATATATATATATATATATATATATATATATATATATATATATATATATATATATATATATATATATATATATATATATATATATATATATATATATATATATATATATATAGGCATGTCAGCATCCCATCATGAAGCCTTTCATGTTCCGTTAAAATGCATACCAATAAATAAGTATATAAATACCTATATGATAAAATTAGACATGAAAGAGGCCAGGGTGGCTTAGTGGTATGGCGTGCGAGTCGGGAGGCAATTGCCGTTGATTCGAGCTCCAATCTTCTGTGTCCACCCCCGTGCTTGGGAACTAATAGTGACATATAAAGTGGTACACACAAAATTCGGCAACAAACAATCCATTCTTCTTCTGAGAATACAATTGCTCAAGCACATCACTATCCCGTCACGTGCCGCCTATGTTGCGGAAGGAAATCAAGTTGTGTGGGTTATGGATATACCCTCATTATGAATCGCTACTCTTTAAACCCGACTCAACTTAAGAAGCATTAGATCAAAGATTTAGTGAATTTGTTACTCGCCCTATTGTATAGTAAAAGTTTTCTTTAAGTGAGGGGTTATCACACTGAGAGTTGCAAAATATTCATCTGGATAAATAAATAGAACGATGTTTCACACACACACACACACATATACACACACACACACACACATATATATATATATATATATATATATATATATATATATATATATATATATATATATATATATTATAAATGAGCATCAGAGAGGAATTTTGAGTTATGAAGACAGCTTGTTTCAGATATCAACTTTGAAGACTTGCATTGAGAGATTCCACACCCATGGAGGTACAAATGTCTTCGCTGGATACTATCTTAAACATGAAGATAGTATATATATATATATATATATATATATATATATATATATATATATATATATATATATATATATATATATATGAATCAACTGAAGAATCTCCCCCAGAGTACCCAACTGAGGTCAACTGAAGAATCCCCCCAACTGAGATCAACTAAAGAATCCCACCAACTGAGATCAACTGAAGAATCCCCCAAAAGTGCCCTTGTGCTTGAGAAGGGATCCAGTTAGGATCCGAAATATAGCATTGTTTTATAAGTTTCGTTTCACTGATGGGCTTCCTTACTATCTAGTGCTGTATGCTAACAGTTTGTACTTATTTCTATATATATATATATATATATATATATATATATATATATATATATATATATATATATATATATATATATATATATATATATATATATATATATATATATATATATATATATATAAGGAAAGAGAGAGAAATATCTGTATATTACCTCGCTGATACCCTCCTTTAGAACTAATAGTAATTTATGCTGTGACTTGAGGCCTTCATAATAGTTTTAGAGAACTAGTTTATTAAGAGGTGTCGAGGCCGGTCTCTTTGTTTCAGATAGATAAATAGATAGTTAGGTACATAAATACATTTGTCCATACATACATACAGAGAGAGAGACGCTCAGTAATCATTAAACATCATCGTCCCATTTCAGTATGAATCCATATATACACGCAAACTCACAAACGGGTCCGCTTTTCTCTTACGCACAAATGCACACACCCATATACGCACACACGCATGCACAGGCGAGCATTTACTGTAGGTCTACCAGCTCGTCATTGGCTAGACTTTCAAACCAATCGATATTTAACAGCTGAGGCTGTAGTACTCTCTCTCTCTCTCTCTCTCTCTCTCTCTCTCTCTCTCTCTCTCTCTCTCTCTCTCTCTCTCTCTATGTATGTATGTATGCATGTGTGTGTGTGGGGGGGGGGTTCACGTACAGTCGATGAGGAATGAGTATAGTAGTAGTAGTAGTAGTAGTAGTAGTAGCATGAAAAAAGTATCAAGACATATTTTCAACATGTCTCCTGCTAAAATAATGCCATCAAAAGTACCAAAAACAAGTAGTATTCGATACATTAATATGTATCGAATAATTACTGGTAGTAATTACAGAAGGAACACTAGCAAGAGACGCAGCCCTTGTAGTAGCAGTAGTAGTAGTTGTAGTAAAAGCCAGGGCTATTGCCGAACGCTATCATCAAGAAACTCATCAACTGATCGCAGATTCTATGATGAATAAAGTATATCAAAACCTAAGAAATTTATTCCAACTGAATATTTTATCTTTGACATACACAGTAATTACTCTTACATAATGAAGTACAGAAATCTATATTAAACATTCTTTTACTGCAATATATATTATTCTTCTCTATCAGTAACATTTCCCAATTGCATACAGAGTCGCTGTTCCTCACTAGCCTATTGCAGACTATTAACAGCTTTGTCACAGCTTTACGACCTGATGATCTTCCTGCCAACAACCCACTTTAGTAATCTGGGCAGGGACCGGTACCGATTGAGCTTGTCTGCTCTCCTTGTGGTTGGTTTGCATATAATGAATTTTGTAGAGTAAATTAAAAAACTTTTTTTTTTCATTTTTTCTATTCTTATAGGAAAAGCATCAAGACCGTTACTTTTACTCTTAACAATGCCTGAGCTGAAGAGATAATGCTTCTCCACTCTTTACCCCACACATATGGAGCAGTGGACAATAAGCCCACTGAATTGACAGAGGCTTTAAGGAAGAGGTAACGCATACAGTGAGTGAACTTGGAGAATCAGATTAAGGCTGTGACCTCGTTACCTGATCTCCTGAAAGATCATTCTCTACCATAAACAGGAAGCCAATCTATCATTTTCATATTAAACTTAAGATATTCAAGTGAAGAGATGCTGTACAAACTACATCGAAGCGTGTCATTCATTCTTAGTGGCACTCCTATCCTCTGCGCTACCGATGTGTGCCTGGTGACTTGGCAAAAATGATTGCTCGTTTTTGCCCTCTTCGCCTAAAGGGGGGTTTACACGGTCAAACGGTTCGTCGAACGCGGTTCGACAGACAAGTGTTTGAAGTGATGTTCGTACGTGAACGGGGTATTTGGTTGTCGAACACGTTTGTCGAACGTGTTCGACAACCAAATACCCCGTTCACACGTTCGAACATCACTTCAAACACTTGTCTGTCGAACCGCGTTCGACGAACCGTTTGACCGTGTAAACTGCCCTTAAGCCTCGCTCGGGTGGTTCTCGCTAAATGATACAGTACGACCTAACTCCCCCCCCCCCCCCCAAAGGAGTCGAATTAGGTTACCATTTCATTTTCAGTATAAAGCATTTTTACTCAAGATTTGCCAATATAATACATATTAAAATAATCAAATTACTGCCCATATGAAAATGAAAAAAATAAACAGCTGCACAATTAGCTATATGAGATTAACGTGCACATGAATGCAATATAAATTACTGCCCACATAATTTGTGTAATTATGGTTTGGTTGGTTTCGGCTTTACGTCACGAACTCCTTTTTTCTACTAAGGGCTAGGACGGTTGCCTTCTTACGAAGGACTTGTTTTGGCAGATGTAGTCGTTACCCTAAGTGTATGCCCTTAACCTCAGTCACGGACTGGGGTTAGGGCATACACTCAGGGTGACGACTACATCTGCCAAAACAAGTCCTTCGCAAGAAGGCAACCGTCCTAGCCCTTAGTAGAAAAGGGAGTTCGTGACGTAAAACCGAAACAAACCAAACCATAATTACACAAATTAAATTCATGAGCACGTGAGTGCAATATAAATAATTGAGCACATAACTGCGGAATAAAAAATGCTGCATATACAAATTATCGCTCCTACGATAACGCAATATAATTTATAGCGATACATAGGGCAATACAAATTCTTACATCCATGATTGCACAATACAAAGACCTCCACATGCATAACTGCGTATTAAATTTATAGCGCGCATCATCGCGCAGTGCGAATGACCGTGTACAGAATAGAGCAATTTACATAATTATGCGTTAATATTGAATACGGTTTCCATTAGTCCTGAGGTGAAAGAAAATGCTTACATTGATTGTGTCAACTAAATGAAGCTGAAACGCTTTACGTAAGTGAGCTCGCTTGGTCTAACCTCTATGACAACGCTCGCATACTTGCGTATCACTAAATATATTGACATCCTCTACTATAAACCCTCTCCCAAAATAAATAAAATGCACTAGAGAATAAATATATGTGAAATCACATATTTATATATACTCAAAATTTCATTATATATACTGTAAGATCGACATTAATTCTCTTATCATTCATAATTTGGGTCACGCGGCAGGCAGCGGGTTTCATATCTCTGGCATGTACAACGTGTCGTACTGCATATCGTATTTACGTCAGAACTAGAAAGGTGATAAGGAATATTATAATGAACACTACATAACGAATGAGGAAGCGATTTATTTATATATTTTATCTACTTATTTATTAGTTAGATTATGAATAGATTAATTACTTAATTAATATTACTTAGCTATTCGTGTCCTTCAAAGAAATCAAAACAACGCCACTGACACTATCCTTAAAAACACGAATAAATTAATACGTAAAGGGAGGGTAAGGGGGGAGAAGCAGGACATGGTGAAGGGCGAGAGGGAACTGGATAAGGGTCGAAGAGGGGAGGGGGGGGAGGCAAACACTACCCAGAGTGCCACTAATAGGGCCACCCAGATATAGTCGAAGTTGTCGGGCGTCTCTTATCTCTTACGTTATCTGACAAGCTTCAGGAAATTACGTAATGCCAACGCCAAACCAAAATTCTCTCTCTCTCTCTCTCTCTCTCTCTCTCTCTCTCTCTCTCTCTCTCTCTCTCTCTCTCTCTCTCTCTCTCTCATTTTCTTTCAGTTCTCCTTAGAGTGCGCTTACCTATCTCTAAATTCTCTCTTTTTCATCCGTTTCTTTAAGCTCTCTTTAGAGTGCGTAAACTCTCTCTCTCTCTCTCTCTCCTCTCTCTCTCTCTCTCTCTCTCTCTCTCTCTCTCTCTCACCAAATCGCCTGATGATAACTTATCTGTGGAATTCAAGGGAATGTTTTCTTTATGGTTATTTTCATCCGAGCTATTCCTTCTTCTTCTTCCTCTTCTTTCGCGTACTTAACAAGTGGTTTAATTGCATGAAGAGCTTTTGGCGTGGATAGATGATTGGATTGATAGAATAAAAGGACGGAATAGCTAAAGGTGGCTTAATTGCAAGAAGAGGCTAGCGTGGATGGATAAAATGAAGAATAGACGAAATAACTAGAGGCTGGTGGCTATGTTGTCTAAAGATAGACAGATGGATTACTAAACTACGAAGGGTTGCGAGAAGAAGCTGCGGATGAATGGATGGATTGATAAAATATGAACTGGAGAGCTGATGATAATGGTCACAGTAGAAGAAGAGACTAGATGGTATTTTTTTTTTACAGATGGATGGATGGAATTTCTCTAAATGAATAGATGGAGTAGCTAAATATGAATAAAGGAATAAGGAGAATGGAAAGGTAAGCTCTATATTTGAATTGATGAATGATTCCCCGTCTGCTAGCCATACATTAAATAAATAAACGTTCATCTAAAAAAAAGTGTGCATAGGCGCGTGTTTAAAAGTATACGTGGGAGTTATGTAATCCTTCATTCTAAATGATAAGGCGTCATATTTTTTCATGTCTCTTCCCAATAATAATAATAATAATAATAATAATAATAATAATAATAATAAGAATAATAATAGTAATAATGACTAATACTAATACTAATAATAGTAATAATAATAATAGTAATAATAATAATAATAATAATAATAATAATAATAATAATAATAATAATAATAACAATAATAATACCCCCCAGGAGGTGTGGGGGCTCCTGGTTAAAGACGTAAGGTCAATACACCCTTATCATTTATATTTCTACGCAGCCTGGAGATTATATCTGCGAAGAAATAATACATAATAATAATAATAATAATAATAATAATAATAATAATAATAATAATAATGAAAAACAACAATAGTAAAGTCTCAATTCTTAACTCTTACACTGAAATTCGACCCTGGACCCTGTGTAAAATGACTTAGGATTCAAATCCCTTGAGTTGTTCACTGAGCACAGGCTTCACAGACATAATTAGGTATATAATACTGTTATTACATCTAGGCTTTACTTATAAACAATATATTTTAAAAGTCATTTAAAACGTAATTCAAATCAGATGGAAAAATATCAGGCTAATCTAACTTCATCTAACATATGGATCCAGAAATACTATAATTGTTTATCCTTTATAAGCTTTAAGCTCAAGCAAAACCCAGAACACATCTCCTTACAAACATTTTCTAGTGAACATTATGTTTTGACTGAGAAAAAATATTTTATTTGAAAAAACTGAAATAAACAATAATACAACATAAAAATCTAAATAATCTCACCTGACGAAGCCACCTCTTAAGGATGTCAAAAAATGAAAATTGTGCATCCTATGTAGGTAGGTATGTACTCAAGTATATACATAAAGCTTACCCCTCCCCCCTGCTTAGAGATTCCTTAGCACGAAGCTTGCACTACTACTGGACCCCTGTTTCTCAAAGTTAGCCGTCTCTTGCACTAACACTTCTACCTTCTAGCCGAGAGTTCTTCACCACCTTGCACAATACTTCCTCTCCTATTGAGATAAGGGAGAGAGAGAGAGAGAGAGAGAGAGAGAGAGAGAGAGAGAGAGAGAGAGAGAGAGAGGAATGTACAATGTATGCATATACTGATAAGAGATAACAGAATAGGAATAGCACTTGAAGCAACTCGCTGCGCATTCAATAATAATAATAATAATAATTATCATTATTATTATAATTTTTATTACTATAATTATCACAATAACGAAGCCATGTCCTACTAAAGACAGCATAACAAGTTGGTCACAAAAAAGAAAAAAAGGCAGCAGAGCTTCATCAAGCCCTATACATCACCATCTGTTTTATCATCTGTTCTGTAGCATACAAAATAAGGAGGATGGGATTGCCAGTCATTCGTTTCATATCCCTTATAGTCGGCTTTTACGACACGAGGGAATAAGGGTGCTGAATTTTTTTCTTCTCAACCACAACTAATAATAATAATAATAATAACAATAATAATAATAAAAATAATGATAATAATGATAATAATAATAATAATAATAATAATAATAATTTCAGAAAACGGCCATACAGCCTAACAACTTAAAAAATGTGCATTTTATATGAATGTCGCATACAAAAAAGGTGTCAACAATGTAACGAAGCATTTGAGGTACCAGAATTTCAGGACAATCTACTTATCCACCTATGATCTGTAGCCAGAAGAGAAATGTGTGAGAGAATGCCTTACAAGGTCCCTCCACCCCATACCCCTATTTTGTTAAGTTGCATCCTGAGACTAGCAAGGTAGTCGAGGTAGAATAATGACTCTCTCTACCACCAGGGATATTTCACTAGTCGCCTCCAAAAACTTTTAAGGCATATAAAGGTGGCATTCTCTATCCCCCTCCAAATCAGTGATGTCCTTGAGTTGCCTATGACGCGGGTGACCAAAGAGGTTGGAATTCTCTCTCTCCACAAGCTGGGATATCCCTTTTAGTACCCATGACTATGAGTTCATATTGCTAACTCCTAACTACAATAAGTGAATAAAAATTATTATTTTCTCTGAGTGCAGAGCTACGAGGTGGACATATATTCATGTATTTCCTCTTGTTTGAGTTCATGATGAAATGAATTCTAACAGTGGCACAAACCATGGTTACTGCCTCTCTAATAATTAAATATTCGGAATAATTAAGTGAAAAGTTAACCTGGTTAATCGGTTCAGAGATTAATAATAAATGGGTATATAAATATATAAATAAATACACATAATAGCAATAAACAAAGAGATAAAAATAAAAAATAAAATATCTGTGTAGTCCTAAAGCACCGTATGTCCTTCATCCTCTGCCCATAAAGGAAAGGCATACATGCCCCTAGGGCTAAGGCTAAGAGACCTCAAGGGCAAATCGTACCCTTTTCCTCCTTATATACGGACACTTGATCTTGAGAGAGAGAGAGAGAGAGAGAGAGAGAGAGAGAGAGAGAGAGAGAGAGAGAGAGAGAGAGAGAGAGAGAGAGAGAGAGAGAGAGGAGAGAGAGAGAGAGAGAGAGAGGAGAGAGAGAGAGAGACCTTTTGATAGAAAAAAATGATGATTATGATGATGATGATGACTATTTTTATTCATATTAATTACCTTGGCTGTTTCCCCAAAATTGGGGGGTAGCCGTAGTAGAAATAGTAGTAGTAGCACTGTTGTTGTTATTATTTTAAGCATTATCCCCCGATGTTCTCCACCATATATATACTAGAATTAAAACACGAAATTTTTACACCCTGGAAAAAAATCCGCAGGTATCGCTAAGGTTAGACCTGCTGGGTCCTCTTTCCCACGGTCTATGAAGACCTCAAAAGCGGCCTTGGAACAAGATTTCTCTCTCTCTCTCTCTCTCTCTCTCTCTCTCTCTCTCTCTCTCTCTCTCTCTCTCTCTCTCTCTCTCTCTCTCTCTCGGTAAACTTTCAGTAGCACTCCGCTCTCATTTAAATCTTTAAATGACACGATTTGAATTTCATTAACCTTTCCAATTCGTAGGAGAGGTAATCACTCCCTCAGGAAGTTTTATAACCCATGTAATTACTTATTTATATGCTCTACAATATTGAGTATTCTAATTACACGCTCATTTCCTAATCTCCATAATATTCTCATTGCTACTCATTCATTCTGAATTCACGTAGACATTTATTCAGCAAATTCAAAAGTACTTACTTTTGCCACTATTCACCTGAGTATGCAGTTATTTACTCACACGTCAAAATTCATGAAGCTACTTATTCGTTTACAAAAATCATTCATAAATATTACTAAGCAAAAATTAAATTCACATGGTTAATTACTTGCCAATATTCACTTAGATACCATTAATTTCACGTAATTACTTATTCACCATTGAGTTCACTCTCTCTCGGTAAACAACAACAACATGACATCATTATTGCACATTAACCTCACGTAGTTGCTTATTCATAATCAATTTCATTTAATTGTACATTACACTATCAAGTTCACGTATTTCTTTCAGCATGTTGAATTTACAATGTTATTTATTTAAAACTAAATATAAGTTGTTATTTATTAGGCTTAAATTCACTATATAGTTTACATATATTAAAATATGAGATATATTTTTACCCCTGGTCGGGATTCAAACCTAGTACACAGTTGACAGACCATAAATGTGCTTAAGAAGCAACCAGCTGTGCCCTGGAAGGTCAAAGGGGAGAGAGAGCCTTCCAGCTAACTGCTTGAGCTAAGGATTGAACACCCTTCTAAATGTCTGTTTATTTTACACACCCTTTCCTGCCTCACTCTTGGCTTCTTTATCGCATTTTAGTCAATAGTCTTGCTATACAAGCATCGATAATGATCTAACAAACACATATATCATATGTAATGGCCATATCACAGATGACGATAAAGTGATGTGTACATGTTTAAATGATTATTTCTTATCTGTATTTACCAATGAAAACTTGGAAAATATTCCGGAAGTAGAATCCATTTACAGAGACAGTCCCGATAAAATACTTAGTTCAATAAATATTACGAGAGAGGAGGTAATAAAAGAAATAGATAAATTAAAGGCTCATAAATCTCCGGGACCTGATGGAATATATGCTAGAATATTAAAGGAATGCAAGGAAGAGCTTAGTTGTCCTCTAACTGCATTATTTAATAATTCAATAAAATTAGGATCGGTACCCATGGAGTGGAAATTGGCAGATGTGGTACCAATATTTAAAAAAGGAGAACGTGTTAAAAAGAATAATTATAGGCCGGTAAGTTTAACGTCAACAGTGGGTAAGATTCTAGAATCCATAATTGCAAATAAAATAAGGGCACATCTAGAATTACACAGACTGATAAAACTTTCACAACACGGGTTTCTTAAGGGTTTTTCTTGCCTTACAAACTTACTGTCTTTTTATTCAGAAGTTTACGAGGCAGTAGATTGTGGCCAAGAATATGATACAATATATCTAGATTTTAGCAAAGCTTTTGATAGAGTTCCTCACAAAAGATTAGTTAAAAAGCTAGAAGCTCATGGTATAGGAGGAGCTGTTCTCAGATGGATCAAACAATGGTTAAAAGACAGAAAACAGAGGGTTTGCATAAATGGAGAGAAATCAGAGTGGGGCTCGGTTACTAGCGGGGTACAACAAGGTTCGGTACTGGGTCCCCTATTATTCATCGTATATCTAAATGATCTGGATTCGGATATCAGTAGTAACCTAAGTAAATTTGCAGACGACACTAAAATAGGTAGAACTATAAATGGAAAAGAAGACATTCATGCTTTACAGGAAGATCTAAATAGATTATCTGAATGGTCGGACAAATGGCAAATGGAATTCAATGTTGAAAAATGTAAAGTAGTTAAAATGGGTACTATAAAAGACAATACTAGTTATAAGCTAAATAACCATGAAATCATGAGTTCTCAGTGTGAAAGGGATTTGGGAGTTCTTGTGAGTAGTAGTCTTAAGCCAAGAGAGCAATGCACAGCAGTCAGAAATAAAGCAAACAGAATTTTAGGATTTATCTCAAGAAGCGTTAGCAATAGGACGGAAAAAGTTATTTTGCAGCTCTATCTTGCATTAGTTAGGCCCCATTTAGATTATGCTGTGCAATTCTGGTCACCCTATTATAGAATGGAAATTGAATCCTTGGAGAGAGTGCAGCGAAGAATGACCAAGATGATACACAATATCAGAAATCTACCATATGAGGACAGATTAAAAAAACTTAATCTACATTCTCTAGAGAGGCGAAGAGTTAGGGGGGATATGATTGAAGTGTATAAATGGTTTAAAGGGATTAACAAGGGAGATATTAATAAAGTTTTAAAAATTCATGATCAAACCAGAACTCGTAATAATGGATTTAAGCTTGATAAATTTAGGTTCAGAAGGGAAATTGGTAAAAATTGGTTTGGTAATAGAGTAGCTGATGCATGGAACAAGCTTCCTAGTAGGATAGTAAATGCCAATACCTTAGACACATTCAAATGTAGATTAGATAGACATATGACAGAGGTAGGGTGGGTATGAATAGGTTAGTGCTTATTAGAAAAATCATAAACAGAAAAATAGAATAAATAAGTAGAGTAGAATAGAATAGGTTAGACATGCTGAAAATACAATTCAAAAATGGAGCTGCCTCGTGTGTGCCAGTAGGCATGTTGCAGTGTCCTCTATTCTTATGTTCTTCTTATGTTCTTAAAAACATGATGCATATTTCTACCTCTGACTGGGATTCGAACTTACAATGTACTGAGCAGAAGGAAGAAACCTCTCACCTACCAGCTAGAGCTAGAGAATGAACACACTATTGAATGTCTATATTCATTTTACTTCCCCTTCAAAGCCTCACTCAAATAATTGAGATCTCTGTTGTACAGACATATACAGTGTTCAAATAAACACTTTTTTTTTATTTGTGAAAACAAGAAGCATTTTTGCTGCAGGTGTGGACCACATCTCGAGAGACCATCACTGTGCTCGAGGCGATACCTACTGTATGATGAGTGAGACCGGGAGGGGGGTGGTAAAATGAACATGGGCATTCAGTAGAGTATTTTCATTCTCTAGCTATAGCAGATAGCTGAGAGGTTTTCTCTTCTCATATACCTCTGGTGGTACACTTGGTAGAGCTTAAAGAGCATTATTATTATTATTATTATTATTATTATTATTATTATTATTATTAGTATTATTGTTATTTATTTTTCTTCGATCTCATAAGTACGTTGTTGTAAGGAAAGTCAAGTATTGTAACCGATATCCACCATGTATTTTCTGGGCTGGATGTGTTTTGACGACTAGATATATTGTTATGCCTTAGGCCTCTCACATGTATGAGCCAAGAGCCGGTAGAGGTCAAAGTGGCATTTTGATATTCCAGTAATTTGTTTAGATAATTATATGAAATTGTAATAGTGTCATAAGTCAGTTGATTAGATAGTTATGCCCCATTTTTTGTGTGTAAAATAATGATAGTTAAAAATAATGACTCAATAAATTTTTAATGCTTCGTCTGAAATATAATATTTCAGAGTGGTGGTGGGGAGTGTCGGATGGAAAGTCAAGTATTGTAACCGATATCCACCATGTATTTTTTGGGCTGGATGTGTTTTGATGACTAGATATACTGTTATGCCTTAGGCCTCTCACATGTACGAACCAAGATCCAATAGAGGGCAACGGTGCGTAGCCAGTCTCAGATTCCCACCACAAACACCACACATATGTATGTACATGCCCTCCTTGTCACCCAAGAGAGTCAGTTGGAAGTTAGAACTTGCTGTGGGCAGAACTAAGATCTATATAGAAGTTTCCCCTAAGGGGGCGGGGAACTAAGAGCTGTAGGATGGGGAACTTTGAGGTGTACATTAAGTTTATAGTTCTAATAAACACATTTAAAGGAGACGATGCATATCTGTTTCCACCGACCTCGCTACCAAAACTAAAATAATATATTCAGATATTCAGGTGCGAATAATTATCATATAGAAGGAAGCGAAGGCAACCGTCCTAGCCCTTGGTTGAAAAGGGAGTCCGTGACGTAAAACCGGAACAAGGAAGTGCTATACATCAACGTAAAAGTATTCAATATTACTTGGAGCTCTTCACTTTTCATATTTAAATATGATGCCTGAGAACAAAAACATGTAAGTCGGGGGGGGGGACTTGTTTCATTTAGGGTTTAATTCCTATAACAATTATCATATTATTATCATATTATCTGTAATTCAACTATTAAAAGATCAACCTATTTTTAATACTCTTTAAGTCTGTTATTTTTATAATGAGTAATAATATATTTGCTCGGTGGTATATACTCACAATTATTGAGAAAGCTCCAGTTAGGTCACGAAATATAGTAATTTATTTTAGATATATTAAAAAAGTACAGAAATCTTTACTATCACTGACAAAGTTACGCGATCCCCATCAACGAGTCATCTCTTAATCCCTTATGAATAAAATTAGAGCAACTTTTTAATTTAAAATCTCGTACTTTAGCAAGAAAAAGCTTCAATATCTCTCTAACAGAACTCGGAAATTTCTCTTCTAAGAGTGGCCTCTAAAACTATCATCATAATATTCTCGTTATCTCAAAAATTAAAATAACGGTTTTCATATATATATATATATATATATATATATATATATATATATATATATATATATATATATATATATATATATATATATATATATTACCTTTTCATGTCATATTTACATATACGGGATTCCCCATCAACGAGTCATGTCAAAGAAAATTATGACTTAATAGAAAATCAGAGTTCTGACATGAAACAAAAGTAAACTTGAATATCGTTACCATTGCCACGTGATTTTCTATGAGAGAGAGAGAGAGAGAGAGAGAGAGAGAGAGAGAGAGAGAGAGAGAGAGAGAGAGAGAGAGAGAGAGAGAGAGAGAGAGTCATCTCTGAATAGCTTTCAGATTAATTTCATATGATTTCAGAGTTTTTCTCTTCAACGCTAAGAAAATAATCATACAGTTGACAGTGTTCCGTAATTTTCCATCAACAAGCTCTCTAAATAACAATTAAGAGTTTAACCACAAGAAAAAAAAAGTTGCTGTAAGTCTGGCAAATCCCCATCAAAGAGTCACATTTGCACCTAAAATCACGAATTTGACATAATAAAAAAGTTTCAAATCAATGTCAAAGTTACGCAAGCCACATGGGAGGGTGATCTCTTAGAAGTTATAATGACGTATTTGACATTTGCAAATGAAATGAAATACAGAAAAACTCATCGCCAAACTAATGTAGCTGTTTACCAGATAAAACCACCTCATTTATTATTTACCCATTAAATCCACGTTGTTGTATTAATTATTCAGGTTTTGAAACCGCAATCATTTAATTTCAACATCAGATAATCAGTGATTAGAGATTTCCAAATTTACGGGAAGACAGAGGGGGGAATTCTATGGGAAGTTTTTAAGTTGAAGGTGGCAAAAGTATACTTTTGGATGGTTATAAAAAGTTTCTTCCACATTGATCATTATTAGTCAGGTGAGTGTGCGTGTGTGCGGCTGTGCGTGTGTGTATGTATGCATGTATGCGTATATGTGTTCTTGTGTGAGGGAGACTGAATAAATTTATATGATACTTATTGAAATATGTAAAATACTTTAAAACATATGTATAAACAAATTCTTGAACAAATCAAGAAAGTTAAAAAAATATAAATGCATGAATAGATCAATAAATAAGAAATTAAATAAACAAATAAATAGATAAATAGATAAAACATTGTCTGATGCTCCTATAAATCAATAAAGTTAAACTGCAACTAAGGCGTGTCAGCATTGTACCTGTCATCTGTCCAACTAGCATTCCCATACGCCATTTTGCAGATTTCAGATATCTTCTGGCACTGAATTAGATATATCTTTCACGAACACTTTTCACTGCAGTGCCAAGTGACAATATCATAGAACAGTGTATGAGAAGACTGAGCAGTACACAATTTAAAATCAATAATGTAAATGGCTTTGCGATCAACTACCGATACAAAGTGGGAGACATGGCCTATTCCTCTATATCTCTAGGTCCTCAGTACCTAAGACTAATTTTTCAGCCTGAACTTTTCATTTGTGTATCATTACCTCATATTTGCCTTGTCCATAGCCTTTTTCTTTTCCTTCGTCTTAATGTTTTCTTCGTGCCCGGGCCTTTATTGATGAGGACAGTTTTGTTGCCTGTCCCTGTGTCACACTCATTACAAAAAAGTTTCTGGTGTAAATCTCCCATCTTTTTGTTGTTGGATTGTCTGTGGAAATCTCAGTGGATCAGAATATTACTTACACACAGAGCACCAAGTTCGAATCCCTGAAGCGGCCAGTATATTAGTTCCTCATGCCAGAATTTTCATAAATAGAAAGGAGAGAATTGTGGCTTACAGTGTTTTGGTAGTCATTGATAACTTTTCAAGTACGATCAGTACACCAATGGAGGAATATATATATATATATATATATATATATATATATATATATATATATATATATATATATATATATATATATATATATATATATATATATATATATATATATGAGAGAGAGAGAGAGAGAGAGAGAGAGAGAGAGAGAGAGAGAGCCATGATTGACAAATATGGGAGGGGTAATTCTTCCAATAGGGGGAAGGATTGAATCCCTCCTTATAGCTCGTGGAAAGGGAAGGTTACTCAGAAGGTCCCAAAATCGACTTTCCCAGACAGGATGGCTTGTACAGCTTCTCTTCGCTAAAGCCACTTCGGCCTCAGGAAAGGAAATGGACATGCCATCTGCAGTACCCTCTGTCAACTCAGCAGGCCCAACGCGTACGCATTACGAGGAGTAAAGGGAGACCATGTTGGAGGAGAGTCCTCCTACAGCTCTCATGTACAGTGGAAATAAAATTAAGTAAATTAATTATTTTTATCCGTGTAATACATCTCAGATATAAATCAAAGTGCAGAATCTAAAAGACATTGGGATATTCCCTCAGGCTGCTGAGGTGACAGGGGATAACCACACGTGAAACAAATGTCAGGCATCCAAAATATAGAGATAATTAAATTTTGGGAAGAGGGAAAGTAATAATTATATTGCATAACAAATAAAAATTCAAATAAAAATGGTGTACTCAATTAGCCAGGTGAATAGACAGGGGTTATCACACTGTCAAGAAAATACACAGAGTATTATCTTTAGAAAAGGGAATTATAATTGAATAATCTTATCTGATTACCATATATAGTACAAAATATATAGAAATATAAACAAATGGCTTACTCAGTAGGACTTCTGAGTTGACAGGGGCTGCCACAGAGTACACCTTAAATACACACATTTTCTTTAGGGAGGAGAGGGGGAGTAATGAAACTAATTGTTCAATTCAGTAGGTTCCGTGAGGTGTAGCGACCCCATAAGAGAATGGGAGAAGATGCTGAGAGAGAAAGAAAGTGAGAGAGATAAAGGATAAAGCTAATTATTTACATATGATTACCAGATATAATGGCATAAAAAGATAAAAATAAACATGACCCTATCCCACGACGGTATTGTATGGGGAGGAGGAGTGGGGTTAATCTAACCCATTTGGCAATAATTACTCCCACCTCCTGCATGGCCATGAATGAAGGAGATGTTTATTTAGTTTATTTACATGGTGGCTGAAATTCTGCCGTTTTTATTTTGTAATATTATATGATTCTTAATGGTGGCGAGAAAATCATTCTACCCTTGCAATCCCAAAGTGACGCAAGAGGCAACTAAAAAGGATATCCTTGGTAACAAGGATAAAGAATGCCAACAACTTGTATGATGCTAGTAAAAGAGCCAACTAAACTTGGGAGGCTAGCAATCACATCCACGCCGACATTTTTTTTCCCTTCAGCTGGTGCCACCAAAACATGGTGTCATGTAAAAAGAAAAAAAAAACTAAAACCTCAACTTTTTTGTTTGCATTCCCGTACTTCAAACACTCAGTTCCATAATTACATTTAGGGATAAATGTGTATGTACACACACACAAACACACACACACACACTCATATATATATATATATATATATATATATATAATATATATATATATATATATATATATATATATATATATATTGGAATCTCCCTTTATAAGAACATATTATGCACTCTTAGTATGTTCTGGAAGAACATCAAGTAAAATAATAATAATAATAATAATAATAATAACCTAATAATAATAATAATAGCGCTAATACATCTAGTCTTATATTTGAAAATAGAAACGCCAGCTTTAAATATGCAAAGTATACACGATGACTTACTGCGTCAGTCGAATTCACAGTAGAATGAAATATACAAAAAGAACCGACAACATAGGAAATAACTATATCAACTTACATTGAGCTTATTGCAGCATTTGATTGAAGAATATGAAACTCACTGAAACACTCTCCACATACTCACCTGTAATAGAGAAAAAATATTATGAATAAGAATATACAGCTTTTAATTTGTATTCTTAAGTGCATAGCTATTGAAATGTGTACGACAAAAACACAAACACACAAATAAAATAATGGCTAAGCTTTATATATATATATATATATATATATATATATATATATATATATATATATATATATATATATATATATGAGCCATTTCCCCCTTATAAGGGGAGGGGGCTGAGTTAAGACAAAATACTCTGACTCTCTGGGAAGAGAAAATACAGAGAAGGGGATTCTCAGTTCCCTCACTCCACCCCATTCGGTTGACTCTTACGACACGCAGGGAAACACGAAGGAAGTATTCTAGCCCCCATTCATTCCTCAGGGGAGTGAATATATATATGTATATATATATATATATATATATATATATATATATATATATATATATATATATATATATATATATATATATATAATATATATATATATGTCATTTACAATTATTAATATTTGTGTACAGTTGGATAATAAAGCATCTTTACCCTTCCTTCTGGCAAGAAATTAAACTGGGTGGAGGAAGATCTAAAGTATGATAATGAAAAAAAAAAATGAGTCTTGAAAAAGTCTCTTCGTCTCGTAGGAGGTGACTCAAGAATATGTAGCTAGATGCTTTGTTTGATTTGTTGCAATTGTAGCAATCTTGCCTGGTATAATGATAAAGGAGGGGAGAGGAGGTGTGGGTACAACAGCCAGTGACAGAGAGGTCATTAGTTTGACCTCTTCCTACATACATATTTGTATGTATGTATGTATGTATGTATGTATGTATGTATGTATGTATGTATGTATGTGTATGTATGTATGTATGTACGTACGTACGCCCGCAAGCATGCACACACGTACGTATGTCTGTATGTATGTGTGCATGTATGTATGCATGCATACATGCATTTAAGTATGTATGCATGTAAGTATGCATGTATATATTTGTACGTATGCATGTTGGTATGTATGTATGTATGTATTTATGCAACTATACATGTATGTCTGAGGGTCTACAGGGTTAAGGAATGCAACAGGTTTGGAAGCCCCGGACTCAAATTAGTGGCAGGAATGCGTCCGAGCAGGTCACATACGTACAAACATACATAAATACATATATACATACATAAGTACGCACATACATACATACATACAAATGTACGTGTATATGTGAATACACACACTCAGCATACGGAAGGTGAAAAATATGAAAGTTAAACCTCTTTCAAGACTATATTTGTATATTGAGGCAGTTTTATATAATCTACAAAATTCATATAATTCTGTTATTTTTATTATTATTACTATTATTATTATTATTATTATTATTATTATTATTATTATCATTACTATAATTATTATTATTATTATTATTATTATTATTATTATTATTATTATTACATATACACATACACACACACACACTAGAATATATATATATATATATATATATATATATATATATATATATATATATATATATATATATATATATATATATATATATATACATACACGATTCTAATGCGAAAAAATCCAGAAAATAATGTAAATATGGATGGTTATGGCTACGTAAGGAAAGTGAAATAAATTATTATTAATACTTTCGAGTGTATTTATCTAGTACTCATCTTCTCGAAAGTACTAAGTACCTAAAATTTTCTTTCAATTTCCTTACGTAACCCTAACTATCCATACGTACATATATACATAAATGCATACATACATACATACACACACACACACACACACACACACATATATATATATATATATATATATATATATATATATATATATATATATATATATATATATATATATATATATATGAGAAAAGTAAGAGAGGGCCTTATCGAAAACTGAAGTCATGAAAGTACTGCTTCATCAAATACCCTACATATCTATTCCTCTGGAAGCGAATTGCAAGTTGATACTTTTTATCCTCTATCGAAGAGTGGGTTCCCAAAGAATCTGTATCATTATTGGTCACACACCTTAGTTTATTTCTGGGAGAACTAATAAAAATCCATTTCGAGAAAATACTCTATCAACTCCGCCTCACATAATTATTTCTGTCTTGGCAACAGCAGAATGAGCAGTTTCACACTTATCTAAGATTGTAAATCTACATTTCTACCAAAGGCCCTAAACATACAGTCTTTCTTATTTCAAAAAGGTACTAGATTGGCCCATGAAACCATTCCCAGGTTACACTATTGGAATTGAAGGTTTTGGACTTGAATAAGGCCTGACCTGAACAGCCCCATGTTGTCTTCATATCGTTAAGAATATTTTTTATGCCTATAATTACACCTACTATTCTAGAGTATTAGTTACATCTGACGAGTCACAACGCTTCTGCTGTTTCTCTTTACTTTCTTTTGCGTTTTCTTGGTGTCTGAGGCTGATGTGGGTAGTTTTCTTTGCCTGTCTCGATGTCACACTCATATATAAAAAGAGAGCTGAAACCGGCCATTATAGTTATAACCTTTTTCGCTGACTGCTGTTCTCATTCGATACTGTTCCAGTATTGCCTACTGCATATCTATTGATGTACTCACTGATCCTGTTACTCATCAATCTCACGGATACATCCAGGTGAAAACTTTAGGACCGGATGCTCTTTTGGACACCCACTCTCTCCAATTATCCTGCCTTGGGGCCAGCACTGAATTGAGCTGGCTTCCTCTTTCGGTGGCCTTAGTCTTTACTTATTAATCGTCTAAATATCATGATTTCACTATGCATTTGGTTAGAGAGAGAGAGAGAGAGAGAGAGAGAGAGAGAGAGGAGAGAGAGAGAGAGAGAGAGAGAGAGAGAGAGAGAGAGAGAGAGAGTGAATCTCGGCTTCTCTCTCAAACAAAGGTCAAATCGATAAACTCAAAAATACTCTTTTATGTAATTTTATTTTTTAACCTCTGCTTTCGTTGAGTGGCTTTTCACATTCACTATGTGCACTGACTTTAGGATAAAGGGAGGGAGTGGGGCAGATGGATGGAGGAGGAGAGAGAGAGAGAGAGAGAGAGAGAGAGAGAGAGAGAGAGAGAGAGAGAGAGAGAGAGAGAGAGAGAGAGAGAGAGAGAGAGAGAGAGAGATGAGGAGGAGGTTCAAGTGTCTGCATTGTAGGGTGATGCCGCGTGGATCATACACAACCATATTTTCTGGCGTCATTTGTTGCTACGCCTTCCTTTCAGAACGGATCCTCACATGTGGTTTGACTTTCACCTTTCGTGGCAGTACAGTTGATAATTCCCTATGTACACTAACGGATAATCAGTGTGCTGTCTGTAGATACGAATCCTAGATAGTCTCGTATTTCATATATATATATATATATATATATATATATATATATATATATATATATATATATATATATATATATATAAATTACTATAATTGCCATCTCTATTGTGTGTGTGTGTGTGTGTGTGTGTGTGTGTGAGAGAGAGAGAGAGAGAGAGAGAGAGAGAGAGAGAGAGAGAGAGAGAGAGAGAGAGAGAGAGAGAGAGAGAGAGAGAGAGAGAGAGAGAATGACAAAGTGTGTGTGCGTGTGTGAATGCACACAAGCAAAATGTCAGCATTGTGTCACACTTCAAGAAAGACCCTCACTTTATTGATTTACCTGACATTTTAGAAAAAATTAACCTGCCAAATGGCTGAAAGAAAATTAACAGAATTCGGAAAAAGCTGAAATAAATAAATACTATTCTTCACAGAAAAGAACTGGTACTCCATTTTAGTATTTTACCTTCAATTATTTTTAATATTTATCAGGTAAATAAATCAAGAGACTGTGAAGTGGCTCTTTTATTATCATCATCATCATCTTCATTATTATTATTATTATTATTATTATTATTATTATAATTATTATTTTTTTTCTGTTGTTTTTGTTGTTATTGTAGATGTTGTTTTCAAATGATCCACTTTCCTTGTCGGGAAGCGAATCTGGGAACTCTAGACTAGAACCCCACAGCTTAGTCAACTGTGGTGCTATGAACTAACCTGTGGGGTTCTAGTCTAGAGTTCCCTGGTTCGAGCCTCTGTAGTACAGTGGACTAAGCTTTGGGGTTCTAGTCCAGAGTTTTTATTATTATTATTATTATTATTATTATTATTATTATTATTATTATTATTAGTAGTAGTAGTAGTAGTAGTAGTAGTATTAAGTTACATCTTGCACATTTATGAAACTACTAACTTATGGCATTAGTCTATTTATTTGTCTATTTACATATTTAGTTATTTTGAGTCTTTCTAGGTTTATATCTCATCAAGCTAGAATCTGCTAGAGCTTTATGGTTCATAAGCAACTCTTCCCTGAAGTTGTGGGAGACTCCGTTTTAGTATCTTTTTGGCATTCGACCAAATCAACAAATTAATTAAGCATTATTCTGAATTAAGAAAGTAAAAAGAAAGTACTAATAGCATCCATATTTAATTCTAGTTTTTTAACTTCTAGGCGGGCATGTCATTGTATGGGTAAAGGACTCGACTCGGGAGGTGACAAACCCCTGTTCGAGCCCACCGCGGGGCGCTAGGAAGGACTTCCAACCTTAATTCTTCGGCCTTAACCTGTATGTGTCCACCCCTATTTGCATTTCTTTTTATTTATTCAGATAACTGTACATCGCATGGTGATGAGTAGTGACACTTAAAATGGCAAACGAACCCACTGTGGGCATCTAATCCATATAAATAAAAAACTATAATCATTAAATAATACATAAAGAACTAATACAACACAGATATATATAAAAAAAAAAATAAACTAATGCCAAATGGAAGTTCACTTAAGAGCGATTGATAAATACACAATCAACATGATAAATTAGAAACTCACAAACATAGATAAGAGATTTACTATACTTAAAACAATAAACAACTAATATATTAAAACACACGAACAAATAAAATGACATAATCGAATGAAGTACTCACAAAAAAAAAGAGACAAGAAAAGAGTAACAATATTTAAATAAATAAAATTAATAAAAAAAAGGCAAAGGCATAAAAAATAGATAAATACTCGAATAATCCCAAAGGTTAATCAGAAGAGACTATCCAAGCAAGGCATACATAATCCCCATTCCCCCTTTTTCACGGAACAGGTAAAAGACTTCCATATTTAATGGGACACGTATAAGTATTCCATTAATCTACGAGCATGTTGCAGGTGTCTCGATGCAAACCAACATCCAGAAGAAGATTGAGGGTTGGGATGGGTAGGGGGATTGGTTACAGCCCCCTCCCATGGACTCTCCTCTCTATTGCTATATGTTCTTTAGTACAACCCCCCCCCCCCCATTTTGAGCTCCATCTATATCTGGGAAGGGAGGTTGATTAGTAGAGTTCGATATTTCTGTATACTTCTAAGACTAATCTCACTTCAGTTTCTACTTACATCTTGAGGGCTTGATTAATCCCTACTCCTCTATTACAACTACACATTCATATTTTCATCTGTATTTTGAGAGAGATGGTTATTACCTCACCCTCTATTACTATGTATTTATATTTCAATCTCTATCCAGGGGGCATTTATAACTTTTCCTCACTCTGTTTCTCTATGATAATCTGGCCCCTCCCTCATTGTTTCCATATCTATTTTGGGGGATTTGATTACTGGTCTCCTCTATCCCTTTCAAATCCTTAGACCTCTCCCCTTCGAATTTCCATTTCTATCAGAGGCAAAACTGATTACTGAATACCTCCCAAGTAACCCCCCCCCCTTCCTACCTTGGTCAATTCCCTCCCCCACATCCACTTCTAACTCTGTCCGCTATGAAAGTTTGTTTCTTGAAAGCCAGGTTCACTGGAATCAGTACCAGCCCAAGTTTTTATATTTTATTCAATATTTCAAGAGAAAAATTTTTGGTCATTTCGAGATCAAGAGTCATCAAAAGTGATCCAACACGGAAGACTAGGAATAACACGAATTTCTAAACACAGAAAAAAAAAGGCTACATTACGTACAACACAAAAGAGGAAGAGTAGGCATTTTACAAAGGTATATCCAGGAATGGAGGGCATTTCATACAACGCAGAAGGGGAAAGCAGGCATTTTTAGAGGCGCAGATCAAAGAAACAAACAAACAAACATTTATTTCCATTTTTGTACAATGGTTATTCTTATACAATCTAAAAGTAAATTATAAGTAAATATATAACTGAACTAATAAGTAAGAGGGTAATACATACTGTTAAATTAAATAATCGTTTCCTAGAAAATAGTAATACTGTAATAAACATTTTAACAATAATGTTAATAATAAAGTAACATTAACTTATAAGTAGACGTAATTAAACTAATAAATAAGAGGGTGATACATATAGGTAAATTAAATGTAGCTTTCATAGAAAATAACTATATTATTCATAACTCAGGAGGGGAACAACAGAATTTTCCAAAATCAGATAAAAGAAAAAACAAGGCTATTATAAAATGCATTCTTCAATAAAAATGCAGGTATTATAAAATAAATGATCCAGGCAGGAGACCATTTTATGCCTTGCTCACTAAAGAAGAGGTTCAGCTATCATTTTTCATAAACACCGAACCAAATATAGAATCTACATTACGTGCAATCTAGAAGAAAAGAACCAAGAGCCATTTTTCCAAAAAACATAGATCTAGGCAAGAAGACTATTTCATAAAATTCAGAAAATTATGAACAGCAGTCTTAAAAAAATCTGAGATTCCCGGCACAATGCAGAAGTGAAAACTTTTATTTTTCAAAAATATAGATCAATGATTAGAGAGAGTACAGAAGAAAGAGGACAGTGATATTATTCCCTAAACCACAGGTCAAGGCGTGAGGACTTTTTACTGACAATACGGAAGAAAAGGAACTGCAAGAATTTTCCAAAATCGCAGACACCAATAAGGAGGCTACTTCACTATATGCTGCAGGCACTTTCGAAATCATAGATCCAGGCATGGAGACTCGGTTAGACACAAAACTGAAGAGGACCACAGGCCAATTTTTTGTTTGTTTTTAGATATGGGGAGTATTTTATGCATAATGTAGAAGAGTAGGAATAAGCAATTTCCAAGAACACTTATTATATATTTTCCATATTGAAATCTACGTTGTGGGGAAGTACTTTTTGTTTCTCTTTTCATAATAGCTGTATTAATGAGAATAGTCTCGATTACGATTACTGATATCTAATGCAGACGAAATAAAGGGTTAAGAAATAAAAGAGGAGGAGACATAATTTTCTAATTCCTTAAAATTAACTTGGAAATACCTAGAGGTATTCCTGCATTATATATATTACTTTTAAACTGGATTTTCTTTATCTTCGACGTAAGGTATTATTTCCTGTTTTTATAGCTACTACTTCCATCACTGCTCTGCTGAGTTGGCAAGTTGCATCCCTCCCTCACTACTGAGGCCGCGAAACACACCAAGCGGCTTCGTTTCACAGGTACTGTGTGGAGATTTGTAGAGCGTGGATTGGTCGTTGCAGCGACTGCTTCTTCCCATCCCCCTCCAGACTCTGGATCTTTCTTCCTCCTTCTGTTTTCTTAATTCTTATTACCTATCTTCCTCCAAAATTCTGATCTCTTGTCATCTCAGGGCCTATTTGTGCCATATCTCTAGGACCTCAATACTTCGACTATTCTTTCACCCTGTCCTTTTCCTATTGAGTCTCATTCACTTATTTCAGCCCTCTCCTTTTTCTTCATCTTGTGTTTTTGGTGGCCGGGTTATTTACGTAAATAATCTATTTAGTTTCATTTCCGACTGTCTAGTTGTACAATATGCAGATGACACTTAGCTACTCCTTAGTGGTGATATTAATAATCTCTCAGAGCTAACTTTAAGAGCAGAAACCACTCTATCAAAAATTAAAACCTGTTTTCAAGAAATTGGGCTGTTAATTAACGAAAGTAAAACACAATGCATGTTTATTGGTTCAAGGTACCATGTAGCACAAATTCCAGAAAACACAATAATTAATTCTGATGGCAATATCATCACACCTAGCAAAACCGTCAAATATCTAGGAAGTCACTTTGATAACTACATGTTGTTTGATTCCCATATAGATAAAATATGCAAAAAGGTAACAGGGACACTAATGTACTTATCATGTATAAAAGAGAATTTTGAGACTGCCACTCGAATAACAGCTGTCGAATCTCTAGCCCTAAGTCACATTAATTATTGCACAACTGTATGGGGAGCTACCAATAAGACTCAGATAAAGAGAATACAAAAGCTTATTAACATTGCAGCTCAAGTTGCCCTGGGAGGAATAAGAAAATATGACCACATCACACCAGCTCTCAAAAAATCTGGGTGACTTCGGGCAGAAAACAAGGTCGCCTATGCTATTTACGGTTTTTTTTATAGAAAATTTTGAACCATCATTATCTAATTGGCTATTTAATTTCAAAACAGTCTGGGATATAAGGAGAACCAACACAAGACAGAGTAGTGAGTTCTTTATTTAAAGAACAAACACATATGCAGGTTCAAAGATGATCACTATTAAAGGATCAACACTTTGGAACAATATTCCAGAAAATCTTAAAAATTCATCCTTTTTCACAGCTTTTAAAGGCAAACTATATAATTTTCTTTTGGACAAATAGTTACTGCTCACACACTACTTAAACATACTGATTTAATGCAATTTCCCTTAACATTAACCATTCTGAATGTAAATTGATATTGCCTTATTTGATTTCTAAGTCAAAAAATAATTATTATCTTTGTATAAATACAAATATGGTGATGATGCTGATAATAACAATCCTGCATCGAGTGTTATCATTATTACTTTATTATTAACATTATTGATAACATCTTTATTATGACTATTGCTATTGTAATTTTTATACACATCTGTTAACTCAAGGTAATCGTCCTTTTCTAGGAAAGATATATAAGTGTACTCTTACTTTTGTAAAAGAATAGCCATTGTACAAATGGAAATAAATGTTTGTTTGTTTGTTTGTTTTGCTTTGCCTGATGAGGGTAATTTTCTAGCCTGTCCCAGAGTCACACATATTATATATATATATATATATATATATATATATATATATATATATATATATATATATATAATATATATATATATATATATTACTTTTTCTTCGTCTTTTTGTTTTCTTGGTGACCGGGCCTGAGGGCAATTTTCTTGTCTTTCCCAGTGTCACTCATAATATATATATATATATATATATATATATATATATATATATATATATGAGAGAGAGAGAGAGAGAGAGAGAGAGAGAGAGAGAGAGAGAGAGAGAGAGAGAGAGAGAGAGAGAGAGAGAGAGAACGGCAATAAATATATTCAAATAGGTTAAATTAAATATATAATCTTTCTACCACAGCATGTTTTATTCCTCCCCAAAACGCTAAAGAGGACATAGGGAAAGGTGTTTCTTGGGGGGTGACCCATGAGGGGAGTCATGAGGGGGGGAGTTTCCTCTCCACTTCCAAACATCTGGTATATGCGGAGTAGCTGCGGAAGACGATGCACGGAAAGGCGCCTTTCAATCTACTACTTTGTTATTTATTTCTCTCTCTCTCTCTCTCTCATTCATTTTTTTTTGCCTGTATACCTTACTGTGTGACTGAATGTCTCTTTATGGTTTATTGAAGTTTTCTGTTATTGTGTCTGTTTCTACATTGTTTTTGGCGAAACACCGTTGCCAGTCTACAAAAGATGAGGATAAGGAAGGTGGATGTACTGTAGCTTTTTACCTCTGCTACAGCTGGGGTCACCAGTGATGTCTAAAGCTTCAGGAGGATGTGATGTGTAAAATCAGCCACACAAAAAAAAAAAAATCTTGTAGCATATCCAAAGCCTCTCTTGAAAAGGTCATACGCTATCACTATATATTTAATGATTAAATAGAAAAGCTAATTAAGGTAAAATTAAAAAAAAGTTATACGCATAAGGAAATTCAGAAAAAAAAACCAGGAAAATAGCAAAGCCGAGTACTTTAATAATATAAAAATAGGTGCAAAAGATGAATGTGAGTAAAAAAAAAAATACCGAGGTAACAAAGATAATAAATTATATAACTAAATAAATGAATTTTTCAGAAAATAAGAACTACAGTAATTTTATATATATATATATATATATATATATATATATATATATATATATATATATATATATATATATATATATATATATATATATATATATATATATATATATATATATATATATATATATATATATATATATATAAGTTCTACTTATTAAAAAACAACGAATCCCGATAATGACGTAAGATATACTAAACCGCAATTTTGAAAGACTTTTTAATAAACTTTTATCTGGCAGAAGTTTCGGAAGCGTAGGTTAGACCGCAGGAGCATATTTATGCAGAGAAGGGAAAATGCAACTCACGAAGGAAATGACAAATGCATAATGAGGGGAAAACTTCAGAGGGAACTTTTCCTTAGATGTTTTTAAATCCAGTGAGATAAACTTTAAAGCTAAAGATTTCAACTGCAGTATCAAGAAAATAGTAATAATAATAATAATAATAATAATAATAATAATAATAATAATAGTAATAATACTAATACTAATAAT
>JAXCGZ010020952.1:37500-40000 GCA_037179515.1 Halocaridina rubra | reverse complement strand
CAAATGTCAAGTCCACAGGCGTTTGCATTTTATATGTTGGATTTTCTACAAGACATTAGAAGCATAGACCGAAGGGGGAAAAGAAAGAGGGGAAGAGAGAGGAGGAGGCGAGGGGAATTAGGAGAGAGAGAGAGAGAGAGAGAGAGAGAGAGAGAGAGAGAGAGAGAGAGAGAGAGAGAGAGAGAGAGAGAGAGAGAGAGAGAGATAATGCTAAAGTACTTTGTCCTTCTATCTATATGTATGTCTCTATCAATCTATTTGTTTATTAAATGAAACAATCAATCTTTTATCTATCTATCTGTCTATCAAGTGAAAAAAAGAAATTACTTTTTTATTCTCTCCAAGGAAAGGTAGATGTTAGGGTTAAGGAGATGGCAAAGCTGCTTTTTCGCTCTACTTGAATGCCATTATGCTCAAACGAACGAGAGATCTTAGGGGATAAGAAGAGGGTATGGAAGGTCAGAGTTTGGTAGTATTTCCTGTCAACTCAGCAGGTTAAGTGTGTACAACGCTTATGTGCGAGGCAAACTCACTCCTCAGAAGCTAATAATATAGGGATCAAGGTGGATAGGACAGCTTCACACTGCCAGAGCTATTTATTTATTTATTTATTTATTTTTATAATTGTGACACCAGGACGGACCAAAAAAAATTATAAAATAAAACAGCCCTCATCGAGCCTGGGCACGAAGAATACATAAAGAGAAATAGAGATGGAGAGTGTAACGACTTGTCAGATGTGAAGGGATGATAAAAGATGTGTGATAAATATCCAAGAATATTCAGTGTAGCTGTAAGCATAGAAAAAGAATCGTAACTGAAGGAAGACTTAACATCGAACAGTCCTGGACAGACCTATTTAAGTTCAAAAAAATACCTTCAGCTGAAGTATCGCAACGGGCGACTGGTGCCATGTGCCAACCTACTACAGATTTATTGCAAGTTCAACGAATTACGAGAGCTCACCATTATGATTTGGTAAAGATTACTGACCCTCGGCATTAAAAATCCGTAAAATATTAGGTTAGGTTAGATTAGAGTAGGTTAGGCATCAACCTAACCTAACCTAGCAACTTACGGTGTAATTAAATGTTCAATAGATCTCTCATCTTACCTGATCCCACCATTAGATGCGCATTAATAAGATAACATTATTTTTTGAAGCTTAACATTTGGACTTTTCGCTTTGATAAACCCACTTCATTAATAAAAAAAAAATAGGAGCAAAATCTTCGCAAAGTATGCGCTCTCTCTCTCTCTCTCTCTCTCTCTCTCTCTCTCTCTCTCTCTCTCTACGCCTTGACGCAATCAATTAATAAAATAAAAAAATAATCTCTCTCTCAAAAATATTATCTAATACTGTGGATGTGTCTAACTCCCTGGTCCAGAAAAACTCCGCAAACTCTCGGTTTCAAAGTACCCGGAAATGCAAAGCACCAGAGCAGGAAGTGCATTCCTGAGACTGCATGTAAGCTTACATGCTTTGTACCCTCCTCCCCCCCACACCGAACCCCGCCACGCCCCAAAGCATCCCGAGGGGGGGGGACAATTATAATGCTTTTTATCACATATACTATCAACTCCCCCCGATCGTTCTCTCTCTCTCTCTCTCTTCTCTCTAAGAATCCCGAGATTTTTAAGACTCTGTTGCGCTATAAGCGACGCAATTAATGGTTTATTCAAGGGTTCTGCTCAGTCGACGGTGGCTACCTACTATACAGGGGACGTGTGGCAGCATCCAGGCGTTATGTTACCACCGAGTTCCCCCCCACCATAAAAAAAAAAAAAATCTACCCCCTTTCACCCACAACAGACCCTGCTCCAGGTCAGAGATGTATGTAAAGAAGACTTTGGCCAATGAGCACCATTTTGCCTCTGTACCCTTACACAACCTGCTTCCCATGCGTCCCAACCTGCGCTACTGCATAGCCTTTACACTTAGGCTTCTTCCCTTTGGAGTCAAATACATATAGGCTGGGCATCTGTTCGGTGAATGCAAGAGGCAAAGCTTATTCCTGTAGAAGCAATATGGCGCCTTGCTTTGACGCAGCATGACCAAACACTTCTCTATCTACGGCTCTGGTCCAGTTTAATATCTCAATGTTGGAGCCGTCTCATTCCCCCAAGCATGAGTACACCTGTTTCTTCCGACTGTCAATTTCTTTTTCTTTTTTACTTATCCCTCTATTTTATTTATTCAATGCTTGTGGTATCATACTCTTTTTCCGGAGAGTGGAGTTACATATATTCATTCACACATCCATTTTTTGTCTATTTTGGTTTCCATATTCCTCGGCAGACGATGTGAGTTATATATATACTTATATATTTTCCTTATTCCTGTTATCTAATAAAAATCCATTTTTCTATTTTTGTCTATAGAATTTTTATTATTCTTTCTGAATCAATTCGTATGTATTTATAAAAATATCCACCAATATATTTATATTGTTGCACTGAGAAGGTAAAAACTAATACTATTATTATTATTATTATTATT
>JAXCGZ010020952.1:10000-15000 GCA_037179515.1 Halocaridina rubra | reverse complement strand
TTTTACTTCTTACCCAAAGTTTTTCATTAACAAAAGCAAAATAAGAAGAAGAACCCGCTTAATTTCCTTGAAAAGAAAGGCTCATTTTTATGTCTTCTTATTTTACCCAAAAATTTGGGGTAAAGAAATCTAATGACAGGAAAAGTTACTCCTCGGAATATCCTAAAATTCATCATAATTATAGACACAACTAATTAAACGGACTATCTGTTGTAATGGTCAATTTAAAATTGCATTATCTTGTCCTCAGACATATTCTAAATACATTACCAATTAAATCACCCCTAGGTACATAGATAACCTTGAAGAACTAAAAGATATAATATATCTAACTTTCAAAAAATCTGTTTCTCACCACTTAGATCATAAAGTTACTCGAGGGAGGAACTGTAATAACCCCAGAAATGAACAAAGCGCAGTAACCTCATGACATAAATCGAAGGATATATTATATTTGGAAAAGTGCTTCCAATTCATCAATATTTAACCCACAAAACTACTAAGAATGAATTATGGACATTAACTTAAAAGTATCCCAAATTTATTACCACTTAAGGCACAAAGCTAAAGGGTATTTCCTATTATAGATAAGCTATTTTTTTAATAAAGGATTATGTTGTTTGATTGGTTGAGGTTAGTCTACGTTATATATATATATATATATATATATATATATATATATATATATATATATATATATATATATATATATATATATATATATATATATATATATATATATATATATATATATATATATATATATATATATGTGTGTGTGTGTGTGTGTGTGTGTGTGTGTGTGTGTGTGTGTAAAAAATTGGCTGTCGATAATAATAGGGTAGTATAATTGAATAAGATTTCATCCAATTACAGCCGAAACTATCCTAAAAACATTCCCAATTTAAATTAAAACTACAAGAACTAATTGACTGCAGTTATTGGTAGAAGAGACTAATATGCAATTCCATTGACTGTCTTAAGATATCCAGAAGTTATTTACTCATTTAGGCAAAACACTACGAGACGGCATCACATGAATGGCATAGATTTCATGATATTTCATGAAGTGACTTTAAAAATTGTTCTAAGTACGTTACCACTTAAGGTAAAAAATTACTTAAAGCACTTCATAAAATTAAGTTCATAACCAAAACTTGATTTCATTAAGTTAAGCTCAAACATATGTCCACTTTGAATTAACTGAAGCTAACCCCTCCCAGTGTCCACTAACAAAAGATATTATGTTTCTACTTGCAGCCAAACATAGTTCATTCTTACTCTATGCTTATTACATGTTAACCGAATCTTACCTAACCTGAATTGACCAGTCAAGATTATTTCTCTTATTACATATTGGATTGACTATCTTCACTTCATCCTCCAAATTTGGTAAACCTCAAAGAGTGAAGGTTTGAATCTTGCTAAAATGCATTGGAGTTTGTGATCATATGTACAGTCCTCAGTGTCTGCAACTTTTTGTCATGGTGTATGGGGTCGCTGTTTTTTCCTAATAAGTTACTTGGAAACTCCTCATTGGTTTTGTCTTAATGAGTTAAGGCCATATACTGCCTCTTGGTACCAACCCCCATATGAACGCGTCTATAAAGGCAAATTTGATCTGGAAAGGAATTTCACATCTACTGTGCGTATGTGAAAAATACCTAGGAGCTTATATCATAATAAAGTCATTTATTCATCGCTTACTGGAATTGTGTCAAGTACAGTGACCAACTTCCTTCTCTAAATTCAGGTACAAAAACTTTGTTACTATTTTTCTATTGACTGTTCCTACACAGACGGTATAATAATAATAATAATAATAATAATAATAATAAAAATAATAATAATAATAATATTAATAATAATAATAATAATAATAATAATAATAATAATAATATCAATGATAATAATTATAATAAATTCTTTTGATATATGGAGGAATTATATTGATAACTACTCCTAGTCTAGGCAGCTAAAAGTAGTGTTTTATATAAAATTTCATACTACCCAAGGCATATTTAACTGATCTGTTCATATGAAAATGGTTAGAGAAATGACGTACTGGAAATAATATCCATGAAATACATATATAAGAAAATATAATTTTCTGTGAATTAAAGTTAGCTGGAAATATCATTCACCAACTTTTGTTACAGTTAACACTGTCTGTAGTCCCTACAATGTAATATACATATATGGGAACTCAACTTTCATAAAAGTAACAATGTGCAAAAAGAAAAAAAAAATAATACTAAAATAAAATAAATCAAATAATAATAATAATAATATAATAATAATAATAATAATAATAATAATAATAATAATATAAGTGAATAAATAATAAAAAGATTGGTACTTTGGAAGTAATAATGCCGAATTATTTGAGGATATTTTGCATAATGCTATTTAGTTCTTGAGAAAAGAAGTTGAGATGTAAAATAATACTTCAAGGTTATATTGTGCAATAATACTGAGAAAGACAGACATATACAAGAGTTATTTAAGGTTAATTTGTCCAAGAACACTAAACCCTAAAGAAAAAAAAATACAAAAGAGATGACTTTGAAGTCATATTGCGAAGGGGCATCAAGTCAGGGAGAGAACTGTTAGATTTATTATTATTATTCTTTTAGAATTCTATGCGATTACTTTGGCCAAGAGCAACGAGTCCATGAAAAAAATATTGAAAAACAACTTCCATGAGGTTGGTTTTCGCAGTTATGATGAACCTTTATAAGAAAATACTGAAAAAATATATTAAGTTCTTTATATAAATGTTGAAAATTATTGATGATGAATAATCCAGGATGTAATGTCTAATAACAATGAGATATTTTATACAAGTATATTATAAAAGTATATTTTGTTGAATAGGAGGCTTCCTTATTGCGAATTAAAAAAAAAATGAGAAAAAATGGGCAATAAAGAGCTTAGAACAATATTTTTGAAATTATCTAAGGGGTGTCTAGTTCTTCATTAGTAGCCTTCACATGTTCGCATTGGGTCGCTGTTTCCCTTTTGCTTCGTGGGGACATATGTTAGTTGTGGTTCAAAGCTTTACGGCCGGACCCATTTCTGACACCAATCCTATTCATTGATCTCAGCTTGGAGCGGCCACCAATAGCTGGATGTAAGTTAATCTTTGAGTCATACACAATAATATTCTGCAATTTATTTTGAGTACTGCATATATCTATATATATATATATATATATATATATATATATATATATATATATATATATATATATATATATATATATATATATATATATATATAATATATATATATATATATAATATATATATATATATATATATATATATAAGTGCTGCAGCTTAAACTGATCACAAAAATATTCTGCAATTTATTTTGAGTACTGCATATTCTTATATATATATATATATATATATATATATATATATATATATATATATATATATATATATATATATATATATATATATATACACACACAAGTGCTGCAGCTTAAAATGATCATGGAATGTTATATGGAATAAAGCCAATCGCGAGATGTCAAAACAAGAGAAAAATACTTAAGTATGAATTCAATTCAATATCAAGACAAAATACACATGATCTAATAGGTTTTGGAGAGTCATTTTATACCCAATAAGAGCCACACACACTTTTAACTTCTCTTGACACTAGAGCCATCCTAAGAGAACCAAAGTAAGCCAATGGTCACCTTGATTATTGTTAAGAAAGCTAAAAGTTATTTGCAGAATTTTATATCTTGATATGAGGATAAAACATTTCCTACACACTCTAGATTTTTGACTATGTCAAGAAATGACATATTGCAATATCTGCCTTCTTGTTTTTTGCAAATACTATAAGAACTAACATATCATAAACTTTGGCCTTTTGGCTTAACTTCAGAGCAGACAAAAAATATTAGCTCGTTTGCTTATAAACAACAGATAAGAAAATATTCACTTTATTATAACAATATTCTGAAAATATAAACATTTACAATTTTGAATGAGTGATTATATAAACACTACTCTAGATATATAATGTTTGAGATCTGACTAAATAAAAATCGGCTTCTAAATATGAAAAATATAAACGAGTACAGAATACAAAAAGTTTTTAAGTAATTATGGAACAGATGTGAAAGTTCATCATCATGATACATATGAATTAAATCATATATAAATTAGATATGAATAAAAGAGAGAAGGAAGATACTGGATGAAGGTAGACTAAAATAGGCAGATGTAAGAAATAAATAGATAGTGTAAGAAATAAAGCCAATGTGGGAGGAAGAAACTAGACGAAGAAGGTAGATATAAGTGGAAGAAGTTTGAATAAAAATGTAAACAAATGAAGTAGGAAAAGGGTAGAATATGGAGGTAGACGAAGGAGGAAGGAGAAGATAGATGAAGGAAAAGGTAAGAATAGAACAAATTAAGACACAGACAGAAAAAGGTTAAAATAAATGTTGATGAAGGCGAAAGAAATTAAGAAAAGACTCTACAGGGTGTGCACAAAGTCTGGGTACATAGAAAATTTCACTATGCAGACCTATTCAATTGAGTTCACCTGAATTTTGTAAAGCGCATCAAATTATGCATTGAAAATGTACCCAGACGAAGTCTGGGTACACAGGAGATTAACACATACTTTTAAAACAAAACAATTTTATTTAAATCTAATGTTAATAAATAAAATTTTCAATATGATTTCCATCATTTTCAATGCATAATTTGATGCGCTTTACAAAATTCAGGTGAACTCGATTGAATAGGTCTGCATAGTGAAATTTGTGTACCCAGACTTTGTGGACACCCTGTATATAAAGAAAGAAAAAGGTAGAATAAGAAGGTAGACAAAGAAGGGAAAAATGATAGGATAAAGAGGTATATAAAAATGGAAGAAATGAGGCCAAGAATAATTATAAAAAAAAAGATTAAGCAGAGGGTAAAAGAAGAGAGGAGAGGCAATGAAAAAAATTAGTAAAGGAGAAATA
>JAXCGZ010020952.1:5000-7500 GCA_037179515.1 Halocaridina rubra | reverse complement strand
TCTTTCCTTAAAAAATATTTAAAAGATTCACAACTCATCAATATAGATGGAGAAAATAGTTATAGAAATAGAACTGATAAACAACAACATATAATAATCTAGACAAAACAAAATAAATTAAAGGGATTAAATGAAAAAAAAAAAAATTCATATCAAAATTAAAAATTAGCCAACTTATTTTTGTTTTATAAAAGACGTGTCCTTGTCATGAAATAATATAAAAATAAAAAGTATCATATTTATAACCCGTATAAGTCTTCATAATAAAAAAAAAGAATTAATTAAAGCAATAAAAAAAAATGTAGTTAACAATATTAAACCAACTTAATTAAAATGGTCAAAAGTAGAAACAATTAATATGTTTCAAAACAATTTCATTTATATGAAACAAACACAGTAATAAGAATAATAAATAAAAAGAACAAAGCAATATCTTTAGAAAATAAAGCATAAAGTAACGATAATACAATAGTAGTTTTATCACAGAATATATTAATAGCATTCAAATGAAGTAGTAAAAATTAGATATGACAAAAAAATAAAATAAATAGACAGTTCCAACTATAAAACACTTAACAACAAACTAATATGAAATAATAATAATATTAAACACATGGATAAAATTCCCAAAACTCACTAATAATATTGTCCAATAAAAATAAATAAGAAAGACAAAGTTCATACCAGCAAAAAAACAAAACAAAACAAAAAACAAAACAAAAAATCTTAAGCGTTATCTTATAATCACTTATTGCCAAAAATTTAAATAAAAAATAAATTAAAAAAATTCTTCAGTAAATAAAACAAAAATGGCAAAAAAATTGAATGATATTTTTCTACTTTTACTAAATATTAAAGGTGAATTTTTCCAAGCACTAATCACTAAAAAAAATTTAGCTTAATTTTATATCAAAAATTAATGTGAAAAAGCACATTAAAACATTGAAAAAAAAAATAATAGCAATTTTCCTTTAGTAACAAGTTTTAATCACTACTTATCTAAATTTCATTAAATATACTGTAGTTGCTAGAGTAATCTCAGATGCCCAAATTGCTTTGGGCATGTCTAGGGGGGAGTCTACAGGGCATGTTGCGAGCTCTTGCGTGGGGGATAGGAAGACTTCAGAGTTAGGGGAATTGGGGGGTGGGTGGGTGGATGTGAGGAAGGTAATGGCTGAAGGTGCTTGCAATATTTGGTGAGGTTTTTAATGACTAAAGAATTTTTGGCCCAATGAAATTTTGTAGGTTAAAGATTTGGGTTTTATATATATATTTTTGAGACTACAGCTTTAAAGATCTGTACATTGTTGGATATATATTTTATTTTACTGGAGTCCCAGATGCTTTAAATATTCAACATTATGGTGTTTTGTTTTGTTTTTATTTTATTTGGGGAAAATCCCCAGTTAGTAGAGATTTATTTATTTACTTCAAAGTTTAATAATCTAACTTTAAATGGTCAAGATAGGCCTGTAACACAGCGATATTACACGTAACATCGACTGCAGACACACTTAATCCAAAAATTGGATCTACACTAACAACAACTACATAAATCAAATGCTAGAGTTGAAGGTGGTGTAAAAAACAATAATTTGCAAAAAAAAAAAAAAAAAATTCAATGCATTCATTTTTATTAAGGAATCGTAACGTGATTCGCCATAATAACTTTTTTTCCGGGACTTTTAATATTTTAGGACTATACGATAAAAGGGCCTTTGATAAAATACACATTTCAATTCATTTTTTTTTTTCAATCGTTCTGTGAAGGATCCGTCTCTCCTGAAGAAGTTGACGCACTTGGAAGCGACAACGAATTCTGCGGGTGAGAGTTGTCGGCGCGATTTGGCCATAACGACTTCTCATCACGACAAATCACGGATAATTATCTTCAGTATTAGTCGTCCATAGTCACTCACCTTTCTCTAACCAGTTCAGAAAAATATAAAACAGAAAACTATGTAATATATTTGTGCGAATTTGCGACGAAATGTAGGCGAGAAACAAAAAGTTACTCAAGTGCAACAGTTGCGAGAGAAGGAGAGAGAGAACCGAGTTCATCTTAAACTAAAAAAAAATAAAAAATAAATAATAAATAAAAAATAAAAAAAAGAGCGAGAAGAAGGATTTGTTATAATATATAAAGGCCAATGCTACTACGTATTTGCACGAAAAGAAGCACCTGTCCGAGGAGATAAAGCAGTACTGGTGGTAGCAGTGGTAAATGTTAACAGCAAAAATAATTTCTTTGTTTTTCTTATCAGCGAAAGTCTTTCCTTGATTAAAGTATTAACTATTATTTAGAAGGCAAATCTGTAAACGTACAAAACACTCTTAAAAGATGCGACGTAAATTCTTCGTGAGACGTTAAATAAGGGTTATATACATATAATGATGTTCAGCTTCAATGTTAAAAGCTATACGTTTTATAGAAACTGTAGACGATCGGTAAAGCTTGATAAACAATTTATATAAATCTGAGCTTTAAAAGTCTCACTGA